>CAUYRT010083529.1:0-91165 GCA_963574885.1 Lepilemur ruficaudatus | reverse complement strand
TCTTTTGAAAAACTCCAAAGGCTTGCCTTTTAATGCAGTGTGATTGGCCTCCATGTGGTGAAGTAGATTTGAAGGTTTCATGGCTTCCCTTGAGAGCTGGTCACCATGTATTATATAAAGGAGTCTTGGAGAATGTGAATCACCTGTTGCAATGAGCCTGTAATTTAAGCAGGACTCTTGGTATTTTCTTTTAAATGCAGCTTTCATTTTGTTGACAGTCTTAGAGTCCTCTACTGTCTCATTGTTGGGTCTTTCCCTCTTTTCCAAGAAGCTCTCCAGAGATGTTTGTTTTTTACTCAGTTTGGTTAGGGTTAGCTTATGGGCTTACCCAAACTGTGACTGAGACAAGTGTGCAGTGGGGAAAAGAGGTGCATATGGAAGTGGCAAATAAAATAACAGGAGGGCCACACATGGACTAAAATAAGTGTCAGATCCTGACTTAAAGCCTGCCGCCAGATGCAGCTGTACCACTGAAGTAGATCAAATCACTTGCCACTATAAAGTCTGCCACCAGATGCAGCTTAATTGTCATTTGCCACTCACTGATAGGGTTTTGATATGAGCCTGCAAGCAATTGATTTATTATGGTCTCTGTGTAGTCAAACCTCTCTGCCAATGATAATCTGTATTTGCATCCACTCCCCAGCTCTACTCTATCATCACCACCTCAGCTCCACATCAGATCATCAGGCACTGGAGTCTCACAAGGAGCACTCAGCCTAGATCCCTCGCATGTGCAGTTTACAGTAGGGTTCATACTCCTACGAGAATCTAAAGCCACTGCTGATCTGACAGGAGGCAAAGCTCAGGCGAGTGATGGGGAGCAGCTGTAAACACAGATGAAGCTTTGCTTGTTCACTTGCCCGCTGCTCACCTCCTGCTGTGCAGCCCGATTCCCAACAGCTGGGGTTTGAGGACCACGGGCTTAAAGAATGTGAAGAAGAACTATGAAACATGCACTGTGTGAAAGAGGATATTTGGTGTCAGAGGTACAGACCCCCCAGCATGGTTAGCAAGGGTACTGGAAATTATTCCCAATGTAAGTTAACTTTAATTACCAAACTATCATGTTTGAAGAGATATACTTTCTTATTTCACAGAAGCACTAGTTTAATCTGTTTGCATTTCATGGCTGAAAAAAGATGAATAATCTTCGGGCTAAAAGTCATAAAGCAGGCATTTCTACTGTAATGGTTCATATAGCATAGTTATAAAAATAGCATGGCTTTTAAAACATATCCAAATATCATTGCTAAGCTGCCTCAAAGTCAAAGGCACAACCTCTTCATTCCTACAAGTCAAGAGATGCAAACTCATAAATATGTCTTTAGAATAAAATCCTTATAGATCCAACATGATAGTGTCAACCATCTCTTTTTACTTCTAATAAAGAAAACAGCTGGGTTTCTTCACTTCAGTGTCTTTCTTTCATGATCTTTTTCCTGTATAAATGCTATCTTTTTGCCACTGTCAATTCTCATTAGCTTTCACTTATAAAGGCAAAGTTAAAAAATATTTTTCCCAAAAGATTTTCAACATTCCTAGCCATTATGGAAATGCAATTAAAACCACAATGAAATATTACTACATGGCTTTTAGAATGGCCAAAATAAGAAATAACGAAAATACTAAATGCCAGTGAGGATGGGGAACCAAAGGATTTCTCAGACATTGCTGCTAGGAATGTAAAATGGTACAACTACTCTGGAAATTAGTTTGACAGTTTCTAAAACTAAATATACTGTTACCAGGTGACCCAGCAATTGCGCTTTTGAGCATTTATCCCAGAGAAATGAATACTTTTGTTGACACAAAAACCTGCACATGAATGTTCATAGCAGCTTTATTTGTAAAAATTTAAAGCTGGAAACAACACAAAAGGCCTTTAACAGGCAAACGGTTAAACAAATTCAGCTTTATCCATACCATGGAATACTACCCAGCAAAAAAAGGGATAAAGTATTAATACATGCAACAATTTAGATGGACTTAGGGACATTATGCTTAGTGAAAAAAGCCAATCTCAAAAGCTTAAATACTGTATGATTCCATTTTATCTAACATTCTCCATCTGACAAAATTATCCAGATGGAGAACAGATTAGTGTTTGCCAGATGACAGGGATGGGGGTAGTGAGTGGGGTACAACTCCACGGGGGTAGTACACGGGAGTTCCTTTGTGGTGTTGAGACAGTTCTGACCATAGTGGTGGTTACATGAACCTATATGTGGGACCAAACTGCATAGAACCCCTTCCCCCGCACACACACACACCCCTCACACAGAAGTGAAGGTAAAAATGGATGTAAACTGAATGAGGTTGACAGTCTCAAATTGTGCCAATGTCAATATTCTGGTTTTGACATTATTCTAAAGTCATATAAAATGTCACCATTGGGGAAAGCTGTGTGAAGAATTCAAAGGACTTTATATTATTAATAATAGATTTTTGCAATTTCTTGTGCATCAATGATCATTTCCAAAATATATTTCTCCTCTCCAGCTTCATTTATTGATTGTTTGTAACATTTAATCATAAGTTTGGTGAACAAACTGAAATGGCAAGGGGATAAAGCAAGGAGTAGCTCTTCATATTTTTTTGCTCTACATCTCTTTTTTTGAGAGAATTGGAAAACAAGAGTATTTGGTGCTCTGCCAATCATTAATGAAGTCTCCCTTGTTAAAACAAATATGCTTGGGTCACATCCTATCATTCATTTCCTCAGAAACATTCAGGCTCTCGTTTACCTACAAAATTAAGTCATACTCTTCAATCCTGGCATGGAAGACCTTCTACAATATGGTCCGACTGAACTTTTGGCTCTCTTCCTCTGCTCTGCTATGAGTACCCATTGCTTCAATCTGTTCTCCACCCCACAGCCAGAATGATCTTTGAAACTCAGATTTGTCACATTGCCTTGCAGTTTATAAATTTGCAGTGGCTTCCCATGGCACTTAACCTAAAGCCCCAAACCCATGGCCTTGCTGTTAAGCCCATGGTCTGACCCCGGTCCCCTTCTCTTCAGTCTCCTAGTCCAGCCACGTGACCTTGTTCAAAACTCCATCCCTCCCATGGTCAATCACACCACAGAGTCTTGAGTGTGTTGTCTTCTTGGCCTGGATCTCTTTCCCAACTAATCTACTCGTCTTTTAGATCTCAGTTCCACCACCTGAATTTCAGGAAAACCTTCCCCACTCTTCCAGCTTAGATCAGGTCGTTTTGACAAATGTTCTCATAGAACTGTGTTGATTTCTTTCAGAATGCTTATCCTTGATTATAATTATATATCCATTTGTTTTGGTTATCTGATTAAAGGCTGCCTTTCCCACTTGACTGGAAGCTCCATGAGAATATGGACAGTATCTAATTTTTGCTCACAAGTATGTTCATCACCTAATACAGTGTCTTAAACACAGAAGTATTTCGTAATTATTTAAGTGACTGTACAAATTGAACAAGAATACTTGTTCTCCAATCACATGCCTTGGGTTTTCTACCCCAGGCTTCTGTTATGCTGTTCACCCGTGCAGAAAGCTATATCCACGTTTTATCCTCTCCACATTTTATTTAATCTCATAGACTCATCTAAATGGGCACTTTCTTGAGTTTGCAAATAACCATCATCTCTGCCTCCTTTGAAAATCATAGCACTTAGGTCTCTGTATTCCCGCCATGCTTGGTGTTACTATCCTTAAATTGTGCCTCTTATACCTTTACCAGTTCCTAAGCTTTGGTAGGGCAAATTTGATTCATTTCTGTTTATAACACCTGCAGTAACTAGTGCATTTCTCAGATGCTTAATGAATGTGTCTTCTTTATTAATGTGAGTAAAATACATACTATGTGTTCAATTAAAATTTATAGAAACAAGGGAAAATCATTATAGGTCCTTGTCAGTTCCACCAATGTGCTGAATGAAATTACTAAATGGCAGTGCAGACATGGTTCTCAAAGCAAATGCCTTCTGTTCTGATCACTTATTATTGTTTAATAGATTTATTTGTGGTAGGTGGCAAAATGGTTCTAGAACTGCTAGATTCAAGTTACTTCTTTACTTCCCCCTGTACCTTGCTCAGTAAATTACAATGAAGACCAATTGATGTTTCACTGAAATTATTTTTCTTACTACAGAATTAAAATAAACTTTTTCATAGAATGCATCATTAAATAGGGTGTCAAATAGCTCATTTGAGAGAAGTAGCTGGATGGATTAGTGGTGGTGTATAATGTGGATTGAACTAAATACCTGAGCATCAGGAGACCAGATGTTAAGAAATTTGCCACTGTTTACATGCAACAAACTACCTGAAAAAAAATTTTGGAAAAGAACTCATTGAACTTAAGAAACCAACAATTTGTTGTGACTTCAATGCTCAACAGAAAAAAAAAGTCAACTGTATTTCCAAAGGGGGAAGTCACTACTCATTCTCCTCAGGCCCATTTATAATTTTTGACTCTGTTCTAGAGGGCCCAATTTTGTCATCAAGCCATTATTCCTGTCTTCATTTCCCTGTCATACCTATATGGACATTCTGGGGACCTCTAAATTTAGGAAAAGTACAGCTGGAAGTTTCTATTCCCCAAAATACTGGAAACCAATGATATTTAATTAACTTCTTTAAACATTTATGGAGTATCTAGTATGTACCAGGTTTTCTAGAAGGTACTAGAAGTTCACAGGTGAACAAGAAATCATTCCCACTATGAAAGAGCTCACAGTCTGGTTGAGTGAATGAGAATATGGAAGCATCATTCTTACATAAGAGACTGGAAATAGAGCTAAAAAGCAAAGCACTGTGGGAGCACAGGAGAGAGAGAGTGAGCTATTCCCATTGTGTGAGTTGTAGAAGTGAGGTGGGGGCTAAACTGGTATAGAGTCATTGTGGTTGCTCCTCCTGCATCTACTAGCCTCACTTCCCCCTCAGTGGGTGACAGACATGTGATTGGATGGGATTGATCTCACCCTGATTTTAGGAGTGGGTGTTGTCCACCCAAAATGCCAGTAGTACTCCTATGGAGAAACATTTTTCTAAGCTAATAAGAGATATCTCATTCTGTACTGGTTCAGGGAGTCCAGGTCTAAGCCAATCAACTCACAGAATTCCCCTGGCCATTAGTGTGGTCCAATTAGAACAGAGCTCTGGGTTTTTGTTCAATGGCTGTGGGCAAGCCTCTCTTCCGTCTCTCACTGGGCATGAATGAAGAAGCACATGAAGCTCCAATTTCTGCTAATTGCCATCTTATGACCATGAGAGGAGCCCGCTTTAGGATAAAGCCAGCAGAAGGGACACAAGAAAGGAATGATGGAAAAAAACTGAGCCCCTGATGACATCAAGACATATCACCAACTAGCCTGAAGACTGTCCTTTCTCTAGATGTTCCAGTTATGTCTATTGATTTATAATCAATAAATACTCCCTCTCCCTCTTTTCTTTGGGACAGGTCCTGCTATACTGGTGAGGCTGGCCTTGAACTCCAGGACTCAAGCAATCTTCCCACCTCAGCCTCCCAAGTAGCTGGGACTACAGGCATGCACCATTGTTTCTGGCTTAAATTCCTTTATTTTTAGAGACAGTTTCAGTTGAGCTTCTTTTATTTATAATTTGAAAGCATCTTAAATAGTACAGAGGGCCTTGAAATGAATAGGACTTCAATGGGTAAGGGATGGAGAGGAAAGGGCTATTCCAAGTAATAAAAATAGCTTAAGTAAAGGTATCAAGAATAAAAAAATGTAGCAAATGTGTGTGTTCTGTGTGTGTGTGAAACCTAAGGTGTTTATGGGGCATCTGTAGTGAGGGAACAGTGTATTCATACACCCTGTTTCTAATTGAGGAAGAAGAAAGAGAGAAAGAAAAGGAGAGGTGGGAATAGAGAACCTAAGAATATTTTTCTAGTGACAACTTCAGATCATTAATGGCACTGAATAACTACGTTGATACATACAAAGAGAACACTGCCAATGATTTTTGTTTCTATAGTTCTTTCCAATATACTAGTATTTTTGATCAAATACTTGTAAAAGGTTTTCAAAATTAACACATTGACTGCCACACTAGAAAATTTGTTTTTCCTCTGGGGCCGTGGTGTTTTATTAGGAAAATAGAATAAAAACCTAAAAAACAACATGATCCTTTCTAATTTAATGAAAATTTTTTTATTTCTTATTGTTTTCTGTGCCTGAGTTATGTGCAACTTGAAAAATAGTTCATGCAGCTCAAGGTAAAGAGATGTGTGAGTTATATATGCTTTGTAAGGCCTGGGGCTCAAAACTAGTGTGAGTTAAATACACATGGCAGTGAATGTGTTAAATTTCTGGTAAATTTACCCATTTCAAGAAAACAATTTCAACTATATACAGTACATTAAATTATTAGTGCAACTATGATGCATATAAAGGGTTTTTCCATATTAAAGCCTTATTATATGTAGAGGTGAATATGGAGACACCATAACTATTGCTGTTCAAGAAGAAATATGTACTGAATTATTCTACCTTTGGAATTTGCAACTGTCTTGTGTGTCTGTGCTTTCTTGGATTTTAGTGAGGTCTTAAACACAATAAGGAAATGTAATTAGGGGAGTCTTATGGTGATGGGTAATCATATTTATATTTGGTATGTTTACGTCTAAATGCTAATTTATACATGATTCTGTACCAGGAAGATTTATAAATTGATCTAAAGAAGTTATAGTCCTTGCTTTCAAGATGCTTAAAATCTTACTAAGAGAATGATGATATATATAGAACAGATGATATAAGCATATAAATATATTTTTTTAATAAAAAGAAATAGTATATATTATGCATAGGGCCATTTTGGGAGTTTATTTTCCATAGCAGGAAAGATAAAAGAGAAAGTAAAATAAGAAAGCCAACTTCAGGGAGAGTAAGTCTCTTTGGAGAAAAAAAGATTCCTAAAGGGAGAGAAAGGATTTCATATAAGCAAATTTTTAAAAAGGGCAGTACCAAGAAAAATGCACTACTTCTTGGTTCTCACAGTGCATCTGACTATTGCCTTGTATCTCTTCCAACATCAGTCCAAAAGCCACAACATTTTAAGGATTAAATTGAGAGGGCAGGCTCAGGTTTCCCTTATCAGTTCTCTACTTGCTTAAATGTGCACCTTCACTAGGAAACTCATCTCACATATGTTCTTGGAATACGAAATGCATATGGAGGTGGTCCTGGAAAAATGCTACCATTAAGTATTTTTATTTCAAGCCCTCTTTGAAGTTCATTTGGAAATCAGATGGTAGGAAAGCTAAATGAGGTTTAGATAGCTTCCCATCCATCCAATCTATATCTAAATTTATTCAGGTACTTTCATTGTTTCTTCATTTTGGTCATTGTTGTTCCTAAGTATAATAAATCAACAGGATTGCAGAAGTTTTGTTGAAGTATCAAATCTAAGCTAAATCTAGTATGAGAACAATGTTTTGTTTTGCTTCTATCCAGAAGCTTTGGAATGGCTATGAAATTCATAATATTGCCATACAAAGAAAATGAGGATAAAACAAAAAATATTCAAGCTTGTCATTTACAATATATATGAGGAATATAAGTGTCTGGAAAAAAATTGTGAAAAGCCAAGGCAAACTTGCAATGGTGTGTCTATATGTGCGTGTTCATGCGTGTGCATGTGCATGTGAGAAAGAGAGAGAGGGAGAGAGTGAGCAAGAGAGAAACACAGTAGCTATCTCCATGCATAATACATTTTAGGAGTTTAATCCTTGTCCTGTTAGGAAAAGTCCTGTCCCTTCAGATCACAAATTCTATAAATTAATAAAAGCTAAAAGAAAAGATTAGAGGATGATGGCATTTTTAGACAGCAGTCTCCATCCTCCTCATTTGCCAGCAAATTAATAAAACTCCTCTTTCCTTCTCCTCAAAAAAAAAATGATTAAGTAGTTTGATTGTTTAATAAAAGTCTATCAACATTCTAAAAAGTTATAAGTTCTGATTAAAATTTATTTATTTTTATGCTTACTAATTCTCCTGTTAACGTAAGATTAGTTGGCAGCATTCAAAGCCACAAATTATTTTTCTATATTGTCAATGGTAATTGTGGTGTATTCAGAATAAACAGGAAAAAGATGTCCAATTACACTTGAATTAAGAAAAATTAATAAGCCATATAAATAACATTCAAGTTAATTTTTTAGACAACCAATTTCCCTCCTGTTGGAAAACTTATCCAGTAGCATACAGATTCCCAAGGACCAAACTGAAGGTAAACTTCATCTGGAAATTGAGGAAGTTGAGAAAGGAAGAACCACTTGTACCTGGATACTGGTCAGAGTTGTGTACTGGTAAGCCTTGACCACCAGGTAATTTGCTTCCAGGTCTATGAGTCCCAAAATCATATACTTCCACCATCTTCGTCGTAAGATTGCCAAGAGGTTTTCTTCTCCTGTGTTATAAAGTTAAGAAGAAATGGGTTAGGTTCTTGACACATAATAAACTATATATTTAGAAGGATTCTAAAATGTTGTAGCATTACATTTTTTCACCATAACCTTAACAAATATTTAAACAAATGTATCAATTTACCAGAGACTCACATATTTTTATTTAGCAAATGATCTTCATCGTAGATTTTGGCTCATTGAGTTAGTTTCTATGCCAGAGTAAGACTGGCCAGGTTATTAACTCACCATGTAAAATATTTCCTTGTGAACATATGAAGGAAAAAATAATCACACCATGGAAAAATAAAAGGAAAGGTGTATCAGAACGGCTGAATGAACACACACATTCCAAACTATGCTAGATTTCAGGATTGTGGTAAAATAGGTACACATAAAAAGAATGTAGCCAAATACAAAAAAGTTTGTGCTTGATGGCAGATCTGTAGTAAGACTCTGAGATGCTGTCCTGAGTTCTTGAACTGCTTTGAACACTGTATGCACTCTGGTGATGTGTGGGTGATGGGGAGAGAGAGGAAGTTGGGGGTCACTCTCTGATGGAAAAGAGTGCCATTGGATCATGTCTCAATGCTGCTAACAACCATAATCTTCAGCATCTTGCCTCTTAAACTGGTAGGATCAGAACAGACTTGGAATCTCTTTTTCACATATATTTTGGTTCTGAGATAAACCTTATTCTTGACGTGGGCCAATCATGATTAGTAACAATGATAACTCTCTGTATCCAACCTGTGAGGTCTTTATAGAGGATGTGGGATGTGTAGAAACTCTGAAAGAATGGTGACTATTACCTTATTTATGGCTGTATAACAAATTATCCCTTAACCAGAGCTGTTTAAAACAAGAAATATTTATTATCTCACAGTTTTACAGGGTCAAGAATCTGGGTACAGCTTAACTGAGTATTTCTGACTTGAGATCTCCCAGTAAGCTGCAGCCAAGCTGTTAGCCAGGGATGCAGTGTTATCTGAAGAATTGACTGGAAGGGATCTGCTTCCAAGCTCACTCATATGGATGTTGGCTGGCCTTGGCCTCTTACCACATGGGCCTGCCTTGAAACATGGCAGTCAGTTTACCCCAGGATGAGGGGACAGAGAGGGAGAATGAGAGACAGATTGAGAAAGAAGAAGGAGGAGGAGGAGGAGGAGGAGGAGAGGGAGAGGAAGGAAGAACATCAAAGATGGAAGATGAGGTTTTCCATAACTTAATTCCAAAAGTAACACTTCTATCCTACTCTATTCTTTGGCAAAGGAGCAATAAGTCCAACCCCACTCAAAGAGAGAGAATTTCATAAGGGCGTGAATATTAGGAGGCAGAGATAATTGCAGGTTATCTTAGAGGCTGCCCCCCCCACCCAGTGACACATACTTTTAGTGCTATGGCTGTTATTTGGCCAGTCCTCAAGAGCTGCAACAGAGCCCCACATCCTCAGCTGTCTTTGGGCCACTCCCAAAACTTTGAATTCCTGATTTCTGCCTTTGGCCTGATTCTGATGACCAACACAGAGAGATCTTTCCAACCTTATGGAGACTTGTGAACACAAAGTTTTCCAGCTACATAGAGACTGTCAGAGCATGGGTTGTGGCTAGTGGAAACAAGGAGGGAAAGGGCTCTTGACCACTGGTAGTCAACCCACTAGTTTTCTAGCCTACTTTTTGATGTCATACTTCTTATAGCCTATTATTCAAGCACACTAAAAGTCTTTCTGTCTCAGTGAACTGCACTTCCCATATTGCATCTATTCACTCTTTAACATTTAGCTCTTTTGCCTAACCCCACTCCCTAACTGGGCAAAATGTACCCATCTCTGTATAATCCTTTCAAATGACATGGTTACTTATAAATGTCTTTTCACTGGACTTGGAGTTTGGGATAGTAGAGTTAACATCTTATTCATATATGTATCCACAGCACCTAGCATAGTAATTTAAGTAATTTGTAGCAAGCATTAGCTATGCATTTTGGAATGAATTAATGAATTGAAAAAAGTGTGAAATGCTATCTATCTGAATATGTCAAGAGCCAATGCTAGAATATGAGTCGTTATTCTCATGGTTTGGCATATGAGAGGGCTGGTAGATGTGATCTCCAAGGTCATTTCTTCACAACCAGCTCATTTTGGCAATGTCCTTGCATGGCACTTCTGCCTCTCTTACTTGACTACCCATTTGAAAATCAACACACCTCTTGGGATTTATCTTATAAACTGGTGATTCTTAACTTGACTGCATATTCATATTATCTGGAAAGCTTTTTAAAAAAAATCCCAATGCCTGGAACCAGCCCCCAGAAATTCTGGTTTAATTGGTCTTGGGTGGGGCCTTGGCACTGAGCTGAGGATCAAATCTAGGACTTTCAGATGGCTGATGTCCAATGGCCATCCTCAGGCACAGGGTTCCTGAAGAATTCCAAAGAGATATAGCCACAGAATGGTAAAGACTCTTCATACCAAAGAAATGACCTGAACATTTGGTCCAAAGTTTGCTTTCTCTTGTCTCTGGGCCTTTCCATGTGCTGTTTCCTGTGCTTGGACTATTCTTCTCTCAGTCTCCACATGAAGGATCAGCACACACACTTCTACCAGGAAACCTTCTTTGATACTTCTATCACCCTACACTGTGCTCCCTTAACACCCTGTGCTTATCCTACCTATAGTACTTATCTTCCTGCCTTATAATTACCTGCTTTCTTGACTTTATTACTCATTAGATTAATAACAATTTGAAGAGAGTGGCATTATCTCGGCCATCACTTTATCTCTAGACCCAACAGTGCATGACAGGCAGTCAATAAATAATAGAGTATATGAATAAATTTCATGTTTAATCATCTAAGCAATGTTAAATACCATTTAAATTGAGGTACTTAAAAATATATCTACTATAAACATACATGTACCAGCCAATGAGAAATGTTTTCTAGTTAGAATGTAGACAACATCTGAAAAAAATTAATTTGGTGAACACTTTACACATCATACACTGTACATGAGACATAAAAAGGTCAATGACATATTTAACCTCCAAGCTGCAATTCTAAAGTCACACAGTCATTGACCCAGTTAATTTACATGATGAACAGAGAATTGCCAAACTCAGAGCACACCAGCTACATCTCAATACATAACACTGATAAAAACAGATTAGAGTGCTATTGGTTTCACAAATCAATAACATATTTAAAGTGTATTTCATTACATAGATTCAAAGGAATGATTAGTTGCCTTGCTGTTCTGCTGGAAAAGTTTGCAAAGAAAAACATCCTAAATAAATGCTTCCATACTGTTTCATTGAAGTACCTGAAAAAATACAACATGCTTACTTAGCAGAATTACCTAGGAAGACAAGAAGGCGGCTTTTCTATTTTTGGCTGAGCAAAAGAAATACAACTGTTAAAAGAACTGTTTGGGGATTTATCTACATGACTCCCATTAACACTGATGTATAAAAGACCATTAAAACTCTTTCTAGAATAATGAAAATACATTCCTTAGAGTCCCTATGTCAAAGTACTACCCAAATCTCATGAAATTAGGGCCATCCATAAGAAACACAAGCACAATTGGTGATATGTTAATGTTTTGAAATTTCCCCCATCCTTTTTTTTTAATTAACTGGGAGAAGTAATAAAAACCCATGGGTGGAAACTTTAGAATTACGGTTTGGCATTTAAATGCATTGTTTATTATTACTTTCATTATCAATATGCTCTAATATAAATAAAAAGATTAGAGAATAATGTAATAATGTACCCTCCATCTTGGATTAAGTAAATGCTAACATTTTGCTATCTGTTTCATTTGTGTTGGATTTTTTTTTGAGAAAGAAAATATTACAGATGAAATTGAGGCCCCCCTCTCTGCCTCTATCAGATTCCATTTCCATCCTTCCTTTCAAATCACCATCTTGATATTGTTGTATATCTTTCATGTTCCTGTTTTTGTTATACATTTTATACATAATAAGTATGTATCCAAAATAGTATATGACTTTCTTTGTTATGTTTTTAAACTTTACATGAAGGTTTACTGTATATGTTCTTCTAGGATTCTTTGTGCTTAACATTATTTTAGAAATGTATCCCTGTTGTTTCATGTAGAGACAATTTATTTATTTTATATGATGTATGTTATTATGTTTTCTGAACATGCCACAATTTATCCAGTTTTCCACTGATAGATATATACATTGTTTCCAATTTTTCTCCACTACAAACAATGCGGTGAAGGACATATATGTCCTTGTACATGTCTAACTCTGTAATTGGTATGGAGTTTTATTTT
This sequence comes from Lepilemur ruficaudatus, assembly GCA_963574885.1. Lineage (NCBI taxonomy): Eukaryota > Metazoa > Chordata > Mammalia > Primates > Lepilemuridae > Lepilemur > Lepilemur ruficaudatus. Next base: position 78,456 of record CAUYRT010083529.1, on the reverse strand, counting down.
GTTTTTACTCTCTTTTTAAAGGACTGTAAAGTATGACAAATGTGTAAGACATAATGAAAGTTATTCTAATTTGAAGTGAGTCAGAATTCCAACAATGACTTCAGTAAGCAAGAACAGAGAGGGAAATTATTGACAATCTTGATCATGTGATTCATATCTAATTTTACTAAGCATCAATAGGATGATCAATCAAATGTGTTTTTAATTTTTTAACAAAGACTTACATGATACTATGTGTCAATGTCTACGTGCTTTATAGATATTAACTTACCTAATCCTTACAGTAACTCTACACAGTAAATACACTGCTATTAACACTATTTACAGATGAGAAGAGTGAGGCCTGGAGGAGTTAAGCAACTTGCACAGGATCACATAGATGAACCAATATTTGAACTCGTACCAATCAAGTACCAGGCTTCATACCTATTAGTCCTGCACTAGTTTTTGCCTCACTGATTTGTAACTGTGGCCTTGTCTTCATGAGTCACGCATTTCTCATTAAGGAATCTTTCATGACTTATCTGTTCAAGTTCACATGCAGGGTGCTCCACTGCCAACTCCAACGGGTGTCCATCGTACTGGAGCCTGTCTGCATGGCATCCCCCTGGAGCTGCCAGTGTCAGCTGTGCAACCGTGTGTCTTCCACCTCCAAATCATCTTAGGGATCAGGATGTGTTCCAGCACCATCAGTTTAATATCAAGGATTTGATACCTCTTTGCTTGATCTAAGTCTATGATGAAATTTTTCTTGTGAAATGTAAAATAAAGTTTTAAATCAATTTTATGGCTTAAAAAAAGTCAAATTACAAGAATTGCTATTATGTGCTGTACAAATAGCACAAATAGCACTTGATGAAGCCTCAGGCATAAGAATAATGGTCACATGTGGGGTGGGGTGAGGGTGGTGGTGGTTAATAAACATTGAGTGAATGAAGAGGAAATTTTTGCACAAGGACTGAAATGTGGTCCACATTCATGCTAGTGACTAGAAAACAGAAGAGCCTTGATTCATAATATTCTTGTTCACCCCCAGGGGTAGTCTGAGTAGAGAATAAAAGTACCACTAGACAGCAGCCTAGGTGAATTCAGCTCAGGAACAAGAAGCTGCATTAGTCTTGGGATTGCATTTTCATTAACTGCTCTCATGGGTGCCGGGATCCTTTGTGGTGTTTTTATGCAAGCCCACAGCAAGAAGGAAGCCCCTGCACTGGGGGTGAAACCCTTACTTGAATAGACACCTCCTTGGCTCACAGTCTAAAGCCAGAATGTCGTCTCCTTTACCAGAACTCCAAAGGGGAATAGTTAAGTATTAATCAGTGAATCTGAAAAGAAGAATGACTTATGATGGACTTACAATTACTCACTTTTAAAAGCTAAAATGTGGTATTAGGATTTAGAATTTAAAACAATTCTCTTTAGTCTGAAAAGTGACCAAAATTAATGTGCTAATTATAAGGAAGTAAAAATGCAAATTGTTCATGAAAAGGGTTGTAATCCCTTGCACTTCATAATGTGAACCTGAGTGTAAGGATGAAATGCAAAAGAGATAAATAATAATGATTAAATTTTCTCTTGTATTCTTTCATTTATTTTTCTTATCAGAGCCAGACAGTGAGACAAGGAAGAGCATAAAAGGCAGCCCTTTGATGTTTTGGCTTAGTAGCTAACAGATCTGGGTTTGGCCACAGGCTGCCTCTAGCTGTGTGATACTGAGTAGCTGGGTTAATGGCTCTGAACCTCAATCCCCCTACTGTAAAATGGGGATCATAACAAGTATTTCATAGGGCATTGTAGATTAACACTAATATAAGTAATGAAAATATCTAATGCAAGGTATACGTACAAGACATGATAGCAATTGGTGGAGCCCTGAAATCTTTGAATCCTTATGATGATTAATTTTATGTGTCAACCTGACTGGGCCACAGGTGTGTAGATTACACATTATTTCTGGGTGTGTCTGTGGGGGTGTTTCCAGATGAGACTAGCACTTGATTCCGTGGAGTCAGTAGATGGCCCTCCCCAATGTGGGGGGGGCTTCATCCAATCCATTGAGGGCCTGAATAGAACAAGAAACTGCAGAAGGGAGGATTTGCTCCTTTCATGCCTGAGCTGGGACATTTCATCTCATTTTCTCCTGCCCATGGACTGGGATTTATACCAACAGCTCTTCTGGTTCTCAAGCCTTTGGCCTCAGGCCAGAACCTGGTTCTCTAGCTTACAAAGGGCAGATAATGGGACTTCTCAGCCTTCATAATCACATGAGCAAATTCCTCATAATAAGTCAATCAGTCTGTCTGTCTATCTATCTAGCCTACCTACTTACCTATCTCTCCTATTGCCTCTGCTTCTCTGGAGATCCCTGACTAATACAATCCTTGACCAGCCCCTCATCCCACACTAGCTCCCATGTGTGAGATAGTGCATAGAGGAATCCCAGGAAAATGAACTCTCTTAATTACTCCCTAGGGCTTTGACCACACTTCCCTCTCCACCTCATACCCTGGTGGGCTGTGATGGACAACATTTGAGCCAGCACAAGACGTTGTCTAGAATAAAGGCAGGTTGAGGGGCTCCTCTTTGATGCTGCCCACGTGAGCAAGACCCTTGTCTTGATCCTCTGGCTCTTACCACGTGATCTACAAGTGGAGGCCTCATGAACAGGCCCCTTTGCCCTGAGGTCCAGAGGAGGACCTGGGACCCTGGTACTACTGGGCCTGCCCAAGATGGGAGTTTCTGTGGAGATGTTTCCAAGGTCCCTCTTACCACACATGCTGCACATTATGGGAAAGACATAAAAGAGGCAACTGAATAGAAGGGTGGAAAGAAACCCAAAAGGAGAAGAGACTTTGTCTCAGTTCCCATTTTGCCCCTCTCTCCCTCTCCCTTCTCATTAAAGCTCATACTCATCCTTTCACACCCAGTCTGAATGTTACTGTCATGTGAAGCCTTCCCAAATTTTCTTCCAGCCATCCCCAGTCTTCCCCAGCACTCTTTTTTTTTTTTGCACATCCTATACTGCCTAGCATAGTGATTGACACAAACTAATTACTCCATGTAAGATTGTTATTAAGGTAAGATAGCTGGATACGACCTTTAAAATCTGTTCAATTATCTTGCTGTTTTCAAGAAATTCCTGATATGGATTTGGAAAAATATCTAAAAGAAACTAAATGTGAATCATAATCACATAAGATTCTGGTAGCTTTTGCTTTAAGCCGAACATAAGAAAATATCCCTGCATGCATAGCTTTGATTGCATACAAGGTAGATTTCTTAATAGTAAGCTATGTTGTAAGATAAAACACATATCAATACATCTGTCCCATATTTCTAGTTTTAATAGACACATTTCTTCATAAATGTCATCTAACTTCTAAAATATAACTCATTAAAACTGAGCACGTATTCATATCCCAAACTCCTGTCCAGTTTATACATCTTGGTGAGCAACTCCCTTTAGGGCTGTTGGGCTGTTTTGACTTTGCTTCATCTTTTGTGGTTATCTATATGTGCAGGTTTTAGTTCTGAAAAGTAGTCCCAAGAGTTTCTTCCTTTTGATTTGGACAGTGGGTCTGCCAGATTGGGCCTCTCCCTAGGGACTGTCAGGTTGCCCTGCTCCAGAAGGCAGCCTTCTCAGAGAAAACAAGAAGGATTGTGCCCCGGGGAGTCAAGGACTACAGCAGACACGTCTTGCCTTTGGCAGTGCGACATGAGGGAGGGCACAGGAGCCGTTCAGCAGGGGAGTCTCACCCAGGCTGGTCCGTGCACAGGGTATATGATGTCATGCAGCCAAGCTTTGATTTTCCTCATCTAAACATTGGTGCTAGCAGGTAGACCTGTCTCCTTGGGTGTTTGTGAGGATTAAATAAAATTTCCATAAAGCACTTAACACAGTGCCTGGCAAATAGCTCTTGCTATTATTATCTTGATTTTTATCATAGCTGGTTTCTCCTCAGGCCAAATCTTCTACATACTTTGGCTGTGTAGTAAAGAATTTAACCTTGCCCCCAGAAAGGTCTGACCTTTGTCCTTGGATAACAACATGATTTAGGGTAAGGGCTGGCTATTCTAGAAAGACTGACAATTATGTAAAGCAGTAGCTTTGGGATACAGCTGGAGGGGCTTATGACTGGAAACTGAAGTCGGTCATTTGGACAATCAATCATGATCACATAATGGAGCCCCAGTAAAAGCTCTGAACATAGAAGTTCCAGTGAGTTTCTTTGGTTGGCAATATTCTGTGCTCCTTGCCATACACTGATGCTAGGAAAGTCGTACATGCTGGCTCCATGGGGAGAGGACAATGGAGGCTCCATGCTTGCTATGTTTCCGGGACTCTGCCCTTTGCACTTTCTCCCCCGGCAGATATTTAAACTATATCCTTTTCCTATAATGACTGTAACCATGCAAAGAAGATCTTTCAGTGAATTCTCTGAGTTCTTCTAGCAAATTATTGAACCTCTGGGTGGTTTTAACTTCTCCCACCCTACGCTTGCAATTGGTGTCAGAAGGAGGATGGTCTTGTGAGAGCGGTGGTCCCTTGGATAGTGTTGGGACTGTGCCCAAACCTTTGCAAACACAAAGATTTAGCTTTTCCTCAAACACAATTAAATTTTTCCCTCTCTTACTCAAGAACTTGAGTGTGTATGAGGTGTATCCAGTATAACCAGTCCCTGGAATCCTCCAGGACTGGATTCAAAGTAAAACGAACAAACAAACAACTAGTCTCTTTTCCAAGTGATTAAAAACAATGCATAATACGTAATTATTTGCCATCTTGAAAGAGTGTCAAAATTTCGTGCTTTATACATAAATTTTCTGTCATTATAAAGCTATTACTTACAATGGGAAATAATGCTCACTAGTTCAAAATGGTTAATGATAGGTTGGCTGTGGGGGGGTGGAGGCTTTGATTTGAAATTATTCAAAGCAATCATAATGAAACTATCTATATACTAATATAAATCTCTCTATTTTCCTGGGGCGAGCCTGCTGAGAGGAAAATGTATTTGTCCTTTTTAATGACAAGACTATTTTCCTTTTCTTAATCCCATTTTGTGAAAAGTGACCCTATTTGCCTTTTGGAAGTTTCCTGTAATTGGCTCTGATGCCTCCCGACATTAGCAGATGAATCTGTCAGTTTTGTGAATTTTGTCTCTAACAAAAAGCTGTGTAGCAGCTAATGACACACGATGTGAGGGGAAGAGGCCAAAGCAGGCTTGCCTCCGGACTCCTGCCACTTGCTGAGTATGTTCAAAAGGCAACATGACAGAAGGCGCCCACCTGAACTCTTGAGGGCTGACCTTGAGCTCTGACATGAGAGCATCTGTCATGGTAGACACATAGGTTAGACTCAACACGGGGAATTAGCAAGATGAGTGTCACCGGGCCAGAAGCCTGGTAAAGGGGAAGGCTGCTGGCCTCCCCTCCCCAAATGCCAAGCACAGATCCACCAAGGCCACTTCTGTTACCTGACATTTATTTTCCGTCAAACACTATTTGTCAGGCACAGTGGCACCATACATTCATTCTCTCATTTAATTGCCACCCTATACTCGAGGTTAAAAGCATGAAACCAGAGAGACCTGTGTTACAGTACTGACTCTGCCACTTAACTGGCTGTGTCACCTTGGGAAAGTTTGCTCATTTATAAAATGAGGCAAACATCGCTTACTTGAAAATCATGCTAGGAGAATTAAATGAAAAAAAATGTATGTAAAGTGTCTGGCTTCCAGTAAATACTTGGTAAATGATATAGCTATGTTATTAACAGCCCTGTGAGGAAGACAGTTTTTAGATCATGAAATTGAATGTGGAAGAAGTCATTTTCTCTAAGGTCTGTCTTGGCTTTTTATTATAAAGTATTCAGTCCTCTAAGAGTAATGCTTCTTGTTTACATGGTACATTTCATAAAACAAATCAGAAACATTTTTGTTTATATTATCTTTCTGAAATTAAGTTCAGTAGAAAAGAAGCAGCATTGTTATGAGCAGTACAATGACCAGTGCAATACTTCTAGAATATATATATGTATCTCCACCTGAAAATATTAAAAAATGTATTATGTGATTAAAAGTTTTCCATTATACCAACCTAGTGGCAGTGCACGTAACACCCAGACTATCATCTTAAAATACATTTTCCACCAAAGGAAATAATGATCTTTGAAGAAATGGCTGATTGCAGATCTGGGTCAGGAAATATAATATACAAGTTGAGCCTGAAACATCTTGTCACACAAAACAGCAATGAAGCACTCAAAGACTATTAGGGCTGTATCAAAAAGATTCGGAGTCCAACTTGAAGAGTCTTTCTTATGAAGATAACAACTGAAATGGATTGAGATGTATGAAATATGATTAAATCCATGAATTCACATTGAATTTGAATACAACAGCAACAACAACAATCACCACCAGACAACCATAACAAAATGCTAAATTGTAAACCATTGGAGGATGTTAGTAAACCAACTCACTATTTTGAAAATTGGTAAATAAAGGAAAAGAATCAAGTATATTTTTCTCCTGAGATTCTAATATGAACTATACCACTAGATAGTAGGTGAGAGGAGATTTGTGTTTATGTAATACTCTAGCTAATAAATGAATAAGAAATGAGAAAATTAGAAAATCACTTTATACTCCCTAATGAATTAATGAATATAGTCCTTATCCATATAAGCTAGTAGCTTAAATGGATATAAGCTTCTACTATAGCAAAGAGACAATCAAGCATTATATTTTATGTGCTTTTTTTTTAAAAAAAAAAGAACCTAAATTTGATCAATTTCTGTACTCAGCTACCAATTTAGGAAGTATAGAGGTCAAAGGAACATATTATACTATGCTATAAAGATTCAACTAGCAAAATCCAGATTGTGGGATTGTGGGATATACCTGGCTACCAAAGTTTGGTCTGTTGAATGGCAGCAATAGCATTGACTGAGATAGACTGAGAGCTTGTTAGGAATGTGGAATCTCAGGCCCACTCCACACTTTCTGACTCAGAATCTGCATCTGATCAAGTCCTCAGAGGATTTTTGGGCATTACAACTTGAGAATTTCTGATAATATAGCCCAAATGATGATTTTTTCAACAAAAAAAAAATGTAATAAAAAGAGAAATCTGTATATTAAAAGGATTTAAGAAAAATGTCATCCATGTGTAATGTGCAGACCTTAGTTGCATCTTGACTTACACAAACAGCATAAAATATGAGACATTTGAAATTCTTGTTATTTTTATTAAATACATGTGACCACGATATTGGTGTTATGTCATTTCTAAGTTCTTATCTTTTAGGAATACATATTTAAATAGTTACAGATGAAATGGTATAACATCTGAGAGTGAAGTCGAAATAATACAGGAAGGGGAAAGTGGTGAGGATAAGGATAAGCTTGACCATGAGCTGAAATTTGTTGAAGCTGATACAGGAACACATAGCTCTTCATTATACTACTCTGTCTGCTTTTCTATATGTTTGAAATTTCCCATAATAAGAAAGTTACAAAAAGAAGAATTCCATTGTAAAGACAGAGTTCAGCTAACGAAGTAGAATTGGCTGGAACATAAGAACATCAGTAGTGTCTGTGTGTTTGTAGACAGCATTCCTCCTTACAGTGTCCTTGAATTACAGGTGATATTATACTCTAGCAGCCTGAGAATACAGAAGTTTGAATTCTATTACTTCCATGTCCTTATTTCAGTTTTGGAGGTCAAGAGGAATACTTGGCAACTTTTCCAGCAGAGGTTTTGACATGCTCTTAATAGCTAAGTACCTCTTTTGTTCATTTCCTTGTATTCTGTTTTGGTGGAGGTGTCTTGCCCTTGTGCTACTGGCCAAGTTGTTCCCTGCCTTTCTTGCCTTATTTTCAGGCAAAGCCTTTCTACATTAGACAAGAAAAGTCCTCACAGGGAGCCTTTTGTTGGTGTAGTGCAGAATCTACTCACTACCAAAGCTTCATAAAGCTGGGGGTGGAGAAATCACCCTCGCGAGGGTTGGTAGTGCTGTCTTCAATTAGGTAGACACTACTAAGGTAGAGCCAGCTGAGCACAATAATATCTAACACAACTGTAAGAGATGACTTGGTTGGAATTGAGACCGCCAGAACCAGGAGAGGAAAAGATGCCAAATAATAAGCTAACACCCCAAATGAAGCTTCCTGTGTTACGTACCAAACACATTGGGAGGCACAGATATCACAGGCCACAGTCCAGTGAGGTTCCAGAGTATGTTACTACCCTTAACCACAAACATAGGCCTTGAATAAGATATTCAACAATATTAAAATATTTTGGAAGCAAGATAAAGTATAACAAAATAAGCCAATGATTTGATTACCTATATGATTGTATAAATGTTTATTTACTTCTTGACTCCATCAGATTTTTGCCATTTTTTACCAGCTTTGTCCAGTCTGGTTTTTAAGCTTGAGTGTGCATTAGAATCACTTGGGGAGCTTTTAAAACTTCTGCTTTCTGGGCTCCACCTCGGACATTTTCCTTCAGTAGATCTGGGCTGAGGTTCAGGAATACAGATGTACTTTTAAAAGCCTCTCAGAGATTGCCATGCTGCTCTGTTTACATTTTGACAACCCTGATTTAAACTAATAAGTAAATGGGGTGTATTTCCCTCTGGGGCATTTTGCTACCCGCTTGGCTGGGGACTAGAACCAACCGACAGGGTAGGTTTTTGTACAGGAATAAATTTGATACCTGTTCTAAATCTGTAAGAGCCCAAAGAAGTGGCAGGGGCTATTTATCCATAAAGGTAATATTAGAAGTTTTTCTCCAATTCCTACCTTCTCAGAGAAATTTCTCCAATTTGACCCACTTTGACTTTTCCTCTTAATTCTTTTTTTTTTTTTTTGAGACAGAGTCTCACTCTGTTGCTCAGGCTACAGTGCTATGGTGTCAGCCTAGCTCACAGCAACCTCAAACTCCTGGGCTCAAGCGATCCTTCTGCCTCAGCCTCCCAAGTAGCTGGGACTACAGGCATGCGCCACCATGCCCGGCTAATTTTTTCTATATATTTTTAGTTGACTAATTAATTTCTTTCTATTTTTAGTAGAAATAGGGTCTTGCTCTTGCTCAGGCTGGTTTCGAACTCCTGACCTTGAGCAATCCTCCCGCCTCAGTCTCCCAGAGTGCTAGGATTACAGGCGTGAGCCACGACGCCCAGCCTCCTCTGAATTCTTACAGTCCTTATGTGTTGTTCTACTGATTTGGAAACTTCATCATAGAATTTCTTATATTTTTAAAATGTTGCATGTGTACAATTCTTCTGTCCTGAATAGAAGTAAACTTATGAAAGCAAAGCCTCTGTTTTATGATCTCTTTCTTGTACTTTTATGAACATATATTATTGTGTGCTTAATAAATATTTACTGATCTTCTATTACAAATAAGTCCTAAAACATATATAATATAGATCTAGCCTATAGAACCTAATGTCTCTATTTTTATTATCTTTTATTACATTTACATATTGCATATAGGGACACTTTAACTTTCAAAGAGTTTATTCATTTGTTTATTATGTGTCAACTATGGTACTAGTGATTCAGCTCATGTGCACCATCAATGTCTGACAAAACCTAATGATCCATGTTAAAATTCATAGAAATATATGCCCTCCAAAAACGTTCATTTTATAATATATTTTTTTAAAACCCACAACCAATAAATAAAAAGCCTAATGATCTAAACTAATTGTCTTTCTTAGAAAGTAGTTCTATTCTTGGATATGTACCCATTGATAAAATGTAAACTTCTGAGAATTGAAAAATCAGTGTCTCTGAAGGATATCTGTCTCTGAGACATGGCAGGTGGCTTGTAAAACAATACTCAAGTATTGTTAAGCAAACTTATACCAGTACATTTCTGGGACTTAGGATTAGTTTGGACAACCACTGATGTGAGATCAATTTTAGGAACCAAAATTGATCAGAATATGTCCCAGAAATTACTGGCTACATACAGCTTTTAATAGAACGTTCCATTTGTCTATGGATTTTTTAGGATGCGGAAAAAAGTAGGTGCTTTAAGGCAAATAAAAGAAAGCTTTTTGGATTTCTGATTAGTAGTCAAGATAGGAGGTAAGAAGGAGTTATAGGCTAAAATTAGGATTCTTAAGGTAAACCTGGAAGATAAAGTGAGCTATTCTCCGAAGTAATCCCATCAACCTTTTTTGTTCTCTTCACTTCTTACATCTTGGATCTAATTCAAAGACCAAACTTGGAGAACCCATTCTCTATCCACCAAATCCAGTCTATTTTTAGATCTGACTTCAACTGAAACAGAGTGCTCTTCTGTAAAGGGTATGTCTGAAGTCTAAAGGGTGCCTGAAGGTTGTGCATATTCATGTAGTTGAGAAATGAATTTGCTAACACTGCTAATTCCTTAGGAAGAAACTTAACTGTGGACAGGTATAGTGTCAGCTGACATTTAGAGTGCTCCTTCCCAGTTGCCTGGATGTGCTATGCCTATAAACACCATTCCCCTTACTTAACTGTTGTTAAGTATTGTCCAGAGAGGCCTCTCATTTCTTTCTTGATAACAGAAACTTAGACACATCCATGGCCTGGTATAATTGAACCAAAATTCCAGGACTTGCATTCTTTACTTCAGAATAAATAATCAGGCCATCTGTCCAGTCTGTGGACATGCTGTCTGTACCACGCCATCTGTCCTACAAACTCTAACCAGGGCAGGAAAAATTAGGCTTCTCTCTTGACATCTCTGTGATGGCCCAATCACATGGCTGGTCTCAGCAAGTAAACATATAAATAAATAATGTTTCAAGAAAGCAACAGAAAGTAACATTTCCAGGAGAGGAAATTACTAAACTGACCTTGCAGTATCCTACCAGAGTTTAAATTACGGCATGTTGTGATCCCACTGTTGTATTTTTGAACCGGAGGTTGGAAACAAAAAAAAGCAGAAGGACATCGTATCAGGAAGGAATAATCCAAGTGTCAAGTTAGGTTGAGATAATTATATTATTTTTTTCATGATTGTTATTCTTCTGCTTGTGGTAGAATATACATAACATAAAATTTACCATTTTAACCATTTTTAAGTATACAGTTTAGTGGCATTAAGTACATTCACATAGTTGTGCAACCATCTCCACTGTCCATCTCCAGAGCTTTTTATCATCCCACTCTAAAACTCTCCACCCACTAAACAGTAACTCCCCATTCCACCTTGCCCAGCCACTGGTAACCACTGTTCTACTTCTTGTAGCAGTAGAATGAATTTGACTATTCTGGGTGCCTCATACAAGTGGAATCACACGTTATTTGTCTTCTGTGTCTGGCTTATTTCATTTATCTTAATGTTTTCAAGGTTCATCCATGTTGTAGCATATATCAGAATGTCATCCCTTTTAAAGGCTAATTGTACCATGTATGTACGTGCCACATTTTGTTTGTACATTCATCCACTGAGGGACATATGTGTTGTTTCCACCCTTGACTATTGTAACCAAGACTGCTCTGAAGATTGGGTTACGAATATTATTTTGAGTCTCTGATTTTAATTCTTTTGGCTATGTACATAGACGTGGAACTGAGGTGATGATAAATAAGTCACATGAAGTCATGTGACGAATCAAGCCCAGGGAACTTTCTTTTTCTGTTGTTTTGGCTCCTCTTTGTAGCCAGTCATTGGCTCTTTCAAATCCCTGGATCCTCAGCCTATCATATGACAACTCAATTTAAATCACTTTGGAATCTAACTCAATTTACGGTCACTCTATGTGAAAAGGGGTGAGTATGGGAGTGGGACTTACACAATTTTATGTCCATACTCTATGGGAAGTCTGGGTGGCTGCTGTTTCTGGATTGAACTGAAGTTCCACATGCAGTACTTTCACAATCTTGTGTACTTCAAAATTCATGACTATAATAAAGTGCTACTCTGTGTTTAGTATTTTGAGGTTCTTCAAATAAAGACAATAAATAAATAACTCCTGTGCAATGAGTAGCTTTTTTTTTTTTTTCAGACAGAGTCTAACTCTGATGCCCAGGTTAGATTGCAGTGGCATCATCATAGCTCACTGCAACCTCAAACTCCTGGCCTCAGGTGCTCCTCCTGCCTCAGCCTCCTAAGTTGGTGGGACTATAGGCATGTTCCACTTCGCCTGGCTAATTTTTTTCTATTTTAGATAGAGACTGGGGTCTCGTTCTCGCTCAGGCTCGTCTTGAACTCCTGACCTGAAATGATCCTCCTGCCTCAGCCTCTCAGAGTGCTAGGATTACAGACATGAGCCACCGCACCCAGCCCATGAGTAGCTTATTGACAGTTAATAAATATCATCAAGTCTTGTGATGTAGGCTTTTCTATAAATCAATTGCTACAGAGGCCTCTGACACAATTAATTTCAACCATTTCCTGACTGCTTTTGCATTTTGACTGCATTAAAATAATTAAAAGTCCACTATTCACTTTCTCCAACAGTTTTTTGGGGGGCTGAAGAAGAAAGGAGGAAAGGAACTTATCTTCTTTATCTTTCATACAACTTTTTTATAGTATGAATGATAAAATAAGAATCTCAAAGACTATAGTGATCTAGAAGAAAAACATGCATATCAAATATTCAAAATCTTTAGGATTCCTGAAATGAAGAACGTTCATACTCTAATGAAAAACTACAATGTGAAATACACTTTCACATCTGCCATCACCTGTCAAATGAATTTCACTTTAAGTGACAACCAAACTCCTTTGATAGATGAGTGATGGGCTAAGTCCTTGTCTCTCATTCAGAATATACCATATTCACACTGAGATAATCAAGCTTTGCCTCTGCCCATAGTGGTTGTCTAAGAACTGTCTGTATATTAGACATTAGTGTCTGAAGTCCTGCAACTCCTTTCACTACCAGACACATCAAATACAAGCTAGAAAGAAAAATACAGGACTCATCAAATACAAGCTAGTCAGAAAAATCCCTACTAGCATAAACAGGCCATTCCGTGTTAACAAAAGTATTAACTGCATCACAGAAGAACTGGTTTGTTAGACAAATAAAATCAAGGTGCCTCACCTCTCTCCATCTGTCATGTCTCTGTTTCTGCCATTTCCCATTATGGGAGAAGCCTGTTAGCTTGGTTCTTATTGTGACAAGAACTCACACTGAAACGCACGTGAGCTCCTCTACCTCCATGCCCCACCATTGTCTCAGTGTCTATTGCCGAGCAACAAGACCATTTTTATCTATGTAGGCAAATAACCTTTAGTATATATTAGTTAAAAGCACTTCTTGGTCTTTCTTTTATTTTTGAAAACTTTCAAAAATATCCTCTTCTCATGTGTGTTTTAAATTGCCTCATTTTTTTGAGACAGAAGACCTCAACAGGAAATTCACTGTGCAGTTTTCAGATCTCTTCTGTTTCATGTACCTCAATACCTTGCAGTCTGGCCAAGTATAATATCTCCATGGAACAGAACATGTCTGAATGCCAAGGAACACTTTAGTCGTCAGATTTTCCCCAAGGTTTTTGGGGACTTCTACCTCTAAGTTCACTTTGTCTGAGCCAAGGATACCAGTGACCAGATCCAAGAGAGAGGCCAGGGTTCTCTTTTCCCTCCTGACACCAGGAAGAATAGTATAACCAAGGGCCCTGGAGAAAGGTCTTGGGACACAAATTGCTCACAGAAATACTTAGGCAGTGACTGTCAATTATCAGTTGATCTCTTTTAAGAAAAGTGAGGGAGAAGACAGCAAAAATGAAAGAGCAAAAGTCACATATTCATAAAAAGCATGTCACTGATTAACACACACATACACACACACACACATATGTGGCCTGCCCTTTTTTCTCTTTGTGATCACTCAGATGTTTTTCACCCTGAACCTGGTTTCTCAGAGAAAAGAGAGTGTAGAGGGGAGACTGCGCTAAACCAGGTTGAAAGCCATTGTTAGTTGAGAGAATGAATCCAGCACAATGAACGCTGTACCATCCTCAATGGGCACTCCACTTTGCCCTTAGAGTTAGTAAGCTGTATCTACTGTGGAGTCAAATTCCTTCGTATGCCCTAGAGAATCCATGCACAAGCAATGAATTCCAGGCACAAGCAATGAATTCAATATGCAATTCCAGACCTTAGTCAATCGACATACGTTTCTTTTCAACTCAATAAATTAAAGTTTCTACTCAGGAATGTTTCTACTTGGGACAGGCCTTGCTGGGTCTTCCTCCTTATCAGTAGTCTTCAAGTTCCCCTACTTTTACTTAGAACCCATATCAATTCTATTTTCTTTCACTGATGATTTTGTCTTTTCCAATGCTCTTTGAAAAATGCAGACTGTATTTTGGATTTTGCCCTTTCTTCTAAGACTGATTCATCCGTTTTCTAGTCAGAGCAGGGGTGTGATCCTTCAACTTCGAGACAGCTTTTGGCTTACCATCCTTCACCTTCCTTCCCCACTGCAGGCATCTGCAAGCATTTGCACATTCCACCCACTATCCTTGTTATATCAGCGTATGGCTCCCGTGGCAGCTGTAATGGAGAGACATCCCAGGAATGCTTTCCCATTGGATTTCTAGCCCATGTTGGATCGAATTGACCTGCCTGGACCTCAAAACTGGCCATGGAGCTACTATGAAGGTCCTCAGCTACAAGTTTCCATGCATGCTTAACTTACTCATTGTATACCAGTGAAAACATTCCCCAGATGAGAAGTGTCTGTCCTACACTGGTATACCTAACTTTACATAATGACTGTGTTGCCAAAAAAAGTTGGCATAAGAAGACTTTCTTTTAAATAAACCATCACATTTCATATGTTCAGAGAAGGAGCCTACAATGAATCATTTTTTTTGAAAAGGGAATAATTCCCTTTGAAAGTGCCAATCACACCCTAATTTAATCTTCTGTAAGTGGTGATTTTCTTGTTATGTTTTCATAGAGTGAAACCCACCTACATGTAATTTCATGACAACTGTAATAATTTCATATCATAAGCCTATTGAAAATACTACCACAGTGAGGCATGCCTGAACCCACACATACTTTTCCCAAGAGAAACTTTTAAATTCTAAAGCTACAAGATCCTTGAGGGTAGGACCATGTCTTATATATTTTTGTTACTTCCAACGGTAGCAAACATAGTGTCTTACACATAGTAGGCAAGTAACATATATTTGTTGAAGAATCAATGAATAATTAAGCATTTTGAGTCATAGATAGTGGTAGGCTTGAGAGGACTTTTGGTTTTGAAAAAATAAAAAATACAGAAAATTGGCTACACCATGTAGTCACAACAGTGAACTGGTAATCTTAATAATTTTCTGAAATATCTTCAAAATCATTTTAAAAAACAATGCAAAATTTTTTTTAAAAAGCATTCCATATAATGTTGAAGTCTTCACTCTCCTTTATACCCAATACTATTTCCTCCCATCCTAAGAAGCAACATTAGGAAATTCATGAATTACCGCACAAACCATTTTTGGTTTTATATACATTTATACACATGTATATGCATATGTATGCATATCCATATATAACATATTTTTGTAAGAGTTATAACATTTATAGTACTGATCTCATACTCTACTTTCTGTATATATCATTTTGCAACTTGGTTTATTTCACTCGTCATTGTGTTTGTGCATTATCCATGTGATATGCAAATAAGTCTGGCTCATTTTTTTTAAATCTGCAGAACAGCATGCCACATTTTATTTACCCATTCCTCCCATCCCTGGACTCACAGGTTATTTTCAACTTTTGCTATTATAAACAATGTTGCAATGAACATGTCTCTGGGCTTATGTAAAATTTACCAGTACCGAAATTTACTGATTCATAGGATATGCACATTATTCATATTCCCACTATAATCAAATAACTCCCCAAAGTGTTTGTGTGAATTTACACTCCACCGGTACTGTGTAAGAGTTCCCTTCTATCCATCCTTGCTAACACAAACTGAACACATCCTGCATGTTCATCTCACAATAGACAAGGAGGATAATCTCCTATCAATTTTATGTTTTGTGATCAAGACAATGAAACTCAGTAGTCCTTAAATGGTTGCTAGTATGGTACCAATAATGTCATATTCATAACTTGTTGATTTTAGTTCTTTGATATTAATACAGAGGATTCTAATTAAGACCATAGTTAGAGGAATGGATGTAGAGCTGAGAAATTATAACTTGAACAGAACTTGAGTGCATCCTTATGCATCACTGAATTTTAAAATGATGACCAGATGCATCCAAATTTGCCTTAACTTGTACCTGCAATGTTTACAATAATGTGATGAAGTCCCACCTCTCAGTGTTCTTTCTTCAATACTTATGGTTTTAAACTTTTATAGACAAGATACAGGTTAGATACTAACTACTTCCTAATGTAAATGGTGTTCAAACACTAGGAGATTTCCTAAAGTTAGTTATGGTATCTACTTCTATAAGAAAACTAGATTAATTGTTGTCCTAAATGGTTTAGAATAGTGCTGCTGAGAATGTGGATAAGTTCTGGCTAAATGATTATATCTAAATCAATATTTTTATAATTTAAAACAACAGACACCAGCTGTGGTGGTTGTAATTAGAAAAGGAAACTATTGGAAGGCTGGGGAAGTGGGTTTGAAAAAAGTCAGGATTCAAGACTTCTGGTATTTCTGAAAATGGCTGACCAGAGACACCAGCTGCCATACCATCTCAGAAAGAAGAAGTTCTAGACGAAAGAGAAAAAATGAGTAAACAGACAAAGAGAGATCAAGTATGGGTCTGAAGGAAGGGTGCCAGAACCATCAAGAGACTCCATGGGATGAAGTTGCAAAGCAGAAGAGGAAGGAGCAAGGTATTGGCAGAAAGTAACCCCCGAAGGGCTTGGAGTCCAGTGAGAAGTGTAGGTGGAGCTGTTAGTTTCTCCCTCCCTTGCTTCTCTGACAGTTGGTGGGTTCCCAAGCTACTGAAGAGACTTCTGCCTACACAAGCCCAAAGGCTGCTGCCGCCAGTGAGCTAGGAGCTTCTTGTGGACAGGACACCAGGCTCCCAGCCCCAATGGGACACCTCCCATCTCCACTGACCCAAACCGGGACGGCAGGTACCATATTACTTCTCTACCCACTGTGCTCCTTTGTCCTCCCTAGGGGGCTTCAACTCCCCAGGTTCCATCTTGCTCCTCCCTACACAGACATTTCCCAACTCCAGCCCAGACTGCAGGAGCCACACGGGCCCAGTGGGTCCCAGGTGATCTGTGTGACTCCAATGCCTGCACATTTTGTGCAGGTGGCCTCCTGGAGAGAGGGATGGGCATGACCAGAGTGCTAGCTTTCCTCTATCCAGACTCTTTTCCCCTTTCCATACCCCATCTGTGGCTGCTGAGAGAGACAACTGAGCCACCACAGTGAGCCACCACAGAGAGTGGAGCTCACATCTTTCCTCTTGGGGTCCTCCAGCAGACTGAGGGGTGCCTGGACTGTGAGCTTCTACCCACTGGCCTTCCCTAGTGCTGCTTGCCTGATGATTCCATCAGAGTGGGGCACACCCCGAGGCGGAGAGACAGCAAACCTGCTTGGGCAGCCTGTGGGCAACTCAGGACCAGTGTGCTTCTCCCTGGCATGGTCAGGGATTGATCTTTGGGGACCTGGGGATGAGCCCACAGGCCAGATCCCATACCCTTAGGTCTCAATTGCATTGCTCAGGGGCACAGAGGGGAGATTTATGAATTAGTCTCAGGAGGCAAGGGAGTTTTCATGGGCAGATCAGGGGGAGAGCGCAGTGTGGGTCCTGGCTGCAGCATGCTCACGGGCACCCCCCCCCATACGAGGGTGATGCTCTCAGCTAAAGCCAGGATCCAGAGAACCTCTTGGCCCACATCACAGTTGTCGCGGAGCTTGGCTGGTTTGAGCTCCTGCCTGCTGACAGGTACTGGGAAGAAACTGTGGAGCAGGGGAGGGCAGAGAGGAGCAAGGCCTGCTCCAGACTGCCAATTCATGAATCTCAGATGGACCTGCCTCCATAAGCAGGCTTTCTGGTTGGGTGGGGCTACTTCAGCCCCTCCCTGGCAGCTTAGCCCAGAAGCTGGGAGGCTTTCTGAAACAGATGCCGTGCCACTTTTTGTGGAGCCTGAGGGCAAACTCACCAAATCCAGCCCCGCCCAGATGCACTCCCTCAGCTGCCTTTGCTGTGGCAGAGAATAAGGACTCATCTGAAGTTCCAGAGCCCCACCCACCACCTGGGGCATTCTAGCACTTCTT
Source organism: Lepilemur ruficaudatus (assembly GCA_963574885.1). NCBI lineage: Eukaryota > Metazoa > Chordata > Mammalia > Primates > Lepilemuridae > Lepilemur > Lepilemur ruficaudatus. The sequence continues at coordinate 60,218 of CAUYRT010083529.1, read as the reverse complement.
CTGAGGGACTAGAGCCAGTCACAGGACCCAAAAACAATATTGCAGCTTGTTCCTTCTGGCAAGCGCCATCTACTGATAGGGAGGTCAATTTGCATGCCCTTTATAGCATCTACTGATTGGTCATACAGGGTGTGGAACCAACACCTACTGTGTCAGAGATTAAACTGGGCATGCCATTACAATTCACACTGTTAAGAAGACCACAGGGCTGGGAAAAGAGAAAGGATTTCAAAGACCCCTATTCTCCTCATCAAAGAGAGACAGGGAATCTGCCCACTCACACAGCTCACCACTTCTACAGCCTATGATCAACTAGCAACTGAGAAAACCACCACATCAAAGATATCTACAATCAAAGTATTCATCTAGCACCCAGACTGCCATAAAAACACCCATGAACAAAGACTAAGTTTTTTACCCAACATATGCTAAAAACACCTGTACAAGTGAGGGGAGGGGAAAAAGCCCTATATAAACAAAAGATAATCCAAAATAAGAATCAACAACTGCCCCAAAAGAGAAGGAATCAGCAAAAGAACTCTGAAAGTATGAAGAATCAGAGCCAGGGTAATATCAGCTCTCCAAGAATGGAAACCAACCAAAATCAGAATATTGAAATGACAGATGAAGAATTCCAAGTATGGATTATAAGTAAACTCAATGAAATACAAAAGAAAATGGAAAACCAACACAAAGAAAACACACAAAAAATTGAGGAAATGAACAAAAAATTCACTAAAGAAATTAAATTATTTTAAATTAAATAGAACTTCTAGAAATAAAAAATCCATTCAAGGAAATACAAAACACAGTGGAAAGTCTTAAGAATAGACTAGGCCAGGCAGAAGAAAGAATCTAAGAGCTTGAAGACACCTTCAAGTTAAACAAGTCAGTCAAAGATAAAGAACAGAGAATTAAGAGGAACAAAGCCTACAAGAAATACTGAATTATGTAAAGAAGCCAAATATAAGGATTATAGGCATCCATGAGGATGAAAAGGAAAATACACAAGGGTTGGAAAACCTGTTTGAGGAAATAATTGAGGAAAACTCCCATGGTCTTGCCATAGATTTAGATATCTAGGTACAAGAAGCTCAATGAACACCTGGGGGATTCACTGCAAAGAGGAAATCACCATGACACATAGTCATCAGACTAGCCAAAGCTAACATGAAGGAGGAACTCCTGTGAGCTGAAAGATGAAAACATCAGGTAAGTTAAAAAGGAAAACCCATCAGAATAACTGCAGACTTCTCAACTGAGACCATACAAGCCAGACGGAACAGGGCCCCATCTTCAGTCTTCTTAAACAGAACAACTGCTAGCCTAGAATTTTGTTTCCTGCAAAACTAAGTTTCTTATATGAAGGAGAAATAAAGACTTTTTCTGACAAGCAAACACTGAGGGAATTTGTTAAGACCAGACCTGCCCTGCAGGAAATACTCAGATCTGCATTACACATCAATTGGCACAATAGACACACACCAGTGTAAAATCACCCAAAAGCTAAGGGTCAGAGCCCATATAAAATAATGGCTCAAGAAGTAAAACAAAGCAATAAAGTTCTACCCAACAGGATAAACAGAAATGCATCCCACTTATCAATTCTTTCAATAAATGTGAATGGCTTGAATTCCTCATTCAAGAGAAACAGGCTGGCTAAATGGATAAAAAAAAATACAAGGCAAGTATCTGCTATCTCCAGGAAACAAGGACTCCTTCAAACTCATGGTGAAGGGATGGATAAAAATATTCTGTGTGAATGAAAATCAAAAGAAAGTAGGTGTAGCTGTTCTCATATCAGTTAACACAGACTTCAAATCAACAATAGTAAAGTAAGACAAAGATGGTCATTACATAATTATAAAAGAAGTAACTCATCAAGAAGACATAATAACTCTAAATATTTATGCTCCTAACACAGGTGCACCCAGATTCATAAAGCAAACCCTACTAGATCTAAACAAGGTGGTAAACAGCAATATCATAATTGCTCAGAATTTCAACAACCCACTGACAGAACTGGACAGATCCTCTAAGCAGAAAATAAATAAAGAAACACTGGACTTAAATGGGACCTGAGAGCAAATGGGCCTAACAGACATTTACAGAACATTCTACCCCAAAACTACTGAATATACATTCTTCTCATCAGTCCATGAAACATTCTCTAAGATTGATGACATCTTGGGCCACAAAACATGTCTCAACAAATTCAAAAAATAGAAATTATACTGTGTATCTTCTCAGACCACAGTGGAATAAAATTGGAAATCAACTCCAACAGAAACACTCAATTCTACGCAAAGTCATTGAAATTAAACAACTTACTGTTGAACGATTATTGGGTTAAGGAGGAAATTATGATGGAAATCAAAAGATTCCTCAATCTAAATGAAGGGGACTGGATGGAAGGGGACTGGAAAAAGGGGACTGGATAGAGACCATTCTCCTATGTGAAGTATCACAAGAATGGAAAAACAAACACCACATGTACTCACTATTGAACTGGAACTAACCAATCAGCACTCATGTGCACAGATGGAAGTAAAACTCAATGGAAATCATGCAAGTGGGAGGGGGAAAGAGGGGATGGGTGAAATCATACCTATCTGGTATAATGTACACTATCTGGGTGATGGGCACACTTAAAACTTTAACTCAAGAAGTATAAAAGCAATCCATGTATGTAACCAAAACATTTTTACCCCCATAATAGTCTGAAATTAAAAATAAAATAAAATAAATTACAAATGAAAAAAGAAAAAAGATTTCTGGGACATCCGTGTGGTGAAAACAGTCTTTTTAAGATGGCATTGCTGGAACAAATCAATTCCAACTGTTTTTACAGTTTGTCCTACTCCACTCAGTATTCAAAGACCTGGGAGAAAAAGAAAGATTGGTCTAGCTTGGATCACATGCTTAGCTCCCAGCTGAAGACTGAGCACCTTAGTACTAAGAGAATGTATACTCAGGAAAATAAGGGATAATCTAGCTAAACTACAGAAGATTGGGTATTTGTTGGCCCAAAACAATACATGTCTGTTACAGGTGGGCTGAAAAAATATATGTTTAATGTCTGCCATCTTCCCAGAATAACCAATACAGATGTGGTCACTGCACTCCAGTAGGCTTAACAAAGCTTGTGAGCCTGAATTTAAGTATGTCTGTGTGATTCCCACCAGTGGCAATGTCTCCCAACATAGCCTCCTGCCTCCTTAAGTATCCAAAAAACTAAAAAGGCCTTGTAAGTAAATGAACCTATTTCTTCAAGTATGAGTTATCCCTTGCCCTGCAAAAGCTCTCTTCCTACTGTACTCCCAATTCTTGCCAACAGTGCAACAAAGTCTCAAACCTCAGAACCACCTCTGACTTGACTGTTCTTCTGTCCTTGTCAATTTTAAATCCCTGCTTCTTCTATCTCTCCATTTTCTCCTCCCCAGTCATCACTTCTATAATTGTACTGTGTTGGGTCTAGTTAAGTCGTTTACTGTTTCTCACCTAAACTACAGTGCTAGTCTTCTAGCTGGTTTCCCCATGTCTAATTCTGAGCCACCAGACTCCACTGTGTATACACACTAGTGTTAGATGATATGTCATGAACACATTGTCTAAGAAAGGAGAAGGATGAATGGGGGTATGGGGAAGGACAATTCGATGTTGGGAGTAAAAATGTTACATACTTATTATCATTTACCTTTTTGGTTTCCCAGTATCCATATATTTTTACAAATATTCTTCTTTATATTTATGGAAATATCCTCATAGAAGTCAAATTTACTCAGTCTCCCTTCACAAAGGGGAAACAACAAATTGTTTCATCCGGTTATTAAGTCTTTAAAGTCCAGTGCTGAAATTACTATTGTGAGTGCTAAACTTGAAACACACGTTTAGGTGTAGGTAAAAATCCCTGAATAATGAGCAGTCCTCTCGGTCAGACTGAGATATGTAGCTCCTAAAAATCTGGCAAACTCCCTCTGAATAATAAGCTTAACCACCCCCGACACACTGAGCTACGCAATGAGGGCGAGAGAGAGAGAGACTAGGAAAACTGCACTACCACTCTCACTGCAGAAAGTGCTGTGGTACTGAAGTACCTTTGGTCAGCCAGTCTAGTTCACTGCACCTGACACTGCTTGGGGACAGCTTCCCTTGTCCCTTATTCTCCATGATCCCTAGTGCTTCTCTTGGGGAGAATGTGTCCTATGCATTTTGCCCTGTGGCTAAATGGACACACTGGGACACATTTTGCCCTGTGTAGGATGGACACACTGGGGAGGATTTTTCTATTCTATGGTCTGTGCCTCTTGAGTCACCTATTTCCTGTGACTGGTGGATTGCTGGCTAATCCAACTGTCAAGAACCAAGGTAGCATGAAATACTTGGTGCTTTTTGTGAGGGCACTGCAAATGGAATGTGAGGCCTCCACCTGTTTCTGTTCTGTGTTGTTCCCTCTCACAACACAGCTCAACGTCCAGGGTTCCAAAAGGGAATGTCCCACTGGCTTCATTCTGGTCATGCATCCATCCCTCAAGTGATAACTTAGGTTCTTTGAGAGCCACATGGCCTGGGATACGGGACAGGGTAGATCCCCTGACAGAAGTTATACTTCTGCTGGAAGTAGTGTGAATGGATGCTGGTTGACTAAAACTGACAATGTCCACCCTGAAGGTTTTATTATATACAGTCCTGTTTCCTTTTTATAATCTGTGGATGCCTGTGTATTAAACTTATTCTGAGAAAAAAAAAAAACAGTTACTGCCTGTACCTGAGAAACCCAATTATTTAAGTAAGGCACCAGCTAAGTTCTTGAACTACTTTCCACTCAGCTGTGCACAATTCTGGCTAAAGTTAGACAAGGAATTTATTATAATAATGACCTGTTAGCATCACTTGAGCTTCCAGCCCTACAGGGATAAGCAACATGAAAATATTAAAATGCTATAGTCAGCATGATGTGTTCTTGGTATTCTTGGCACAAACTGTCCTCCTCAAAGGTATGTCCATATGTTCCTGGTGGTTGTTCTTCAATTGATCATGCATTCTGTAAGACCTGACATTTCATGATGATTTATATCAGTCACCTGATTCTTTGGACTCACATTTATTTATTTAGCAAATATTTATTGAGTTCCTAGTGAGACTGTTGTACATGCATAGTTTATGGTAGGCACGCAATAAACATTTGATGAATGGATGAGTGCCATGTGAGCAGTGTGAAAATGAATTAGACATGGGTTTTGTGCATAAAGATGCTATGATCTGGGAAGAGAGACAGGAAACACAGTCTCAATCATAACTGTAATACCAGACAGAAAGTAAGAAAGGCCAGAAAAGCAATGGAAATTCAGAAGAAAAAGGGCATATTCCTGACTAGGGTAGTGTAATAGTTTACCGGACTGCCATAACAAAGTAGTACAGATTGTATGGATTAAACAAGAGAAACTTATTTTCTCACAGTTCTGGAGGCTAGAATTCCATGATCAAGGTGTTGATAGGGTTGATTTCTTCTGAGGCCTCTCTCTTTGGCTTGTTATTAGCCATCTTGTCCCTGTGTCTTCCATGTGGTGTTTTCCTTGGTGTCCTAATCTCTACTTATAAGGACACTAGTCATTTTGGATTAGGGTCCACCCATCTGGCCTCATTTTACTTTAATTACCTCAAATACAGTCACATTCTGAGATACTAAGGGTTAGGACTTCAACTTACAAATTTAAGAAGAGAGACACAATTCAGGTCAAGAAAGGTAGTCAGGGACTGATTCAGGAGGAAGGGCAGCATCTGGGCTGGAGTCCCACTCTGATTCAGGTATGAAATAATCACATGTAACCTTATTCTTGCCAAAGTGGTTGGGTTACGGTTGGACATATAACTTAACCAGAGCCAAAGATACACAATAGGTTTCTACTTGAGTGACCAGGAAGAAGCTCTGCTCTTCCCCTAAATGCCTGAACCTGAAAGGTTGAAGGCTGTAGCTGGTAGATTTCTTATAATCCCAAGGAGAGAGAAGACTTGTTTGAGAATGGCTCTTAGCCAGGGGAAGGCAGAGTAAACAGATGTAGAAATCAGGAAATTGGTTCCTATGGCACCATCTGAGCTGGTCAAGCCACATTAGTCCAGTGCTACCCTTCAGTTTCTCCAGTCTATTTTTGTATTTCATTTCACATTTTGTTGTTTTGTTTTTATGCAAGCAAATAGAATCTGATTTTTTCAGTCACTTGCCACCACAAGAATCCCAACAGGTAAACACTTCAAACCAGACTTTCCATAAATCAGGTGGTAAAATTTTAACAGGGAAAAATGTCTTTAGAATGAATTAGAAAATGTGGGACATGAGACATTTGATATATCAGGTGGACAATTCTTGAATTTTGAAGAATAGTAGCAATCACCATAATTAGGTCTCATTTTAATTATAAAGAGGGCTAATCACTCACAAAGACAGAAAAGTAAATCTGCCACCTTCTCCCATTTCTTGGCAAGCTCCTCAAGGTGGAAGAGGTGTAAATGGCACACATTTGCACAATTGGGTTCCTTTTGTTCTTTTACTTGCTCCAACTAAGTGTCTTAGGATATCACTGTTATTGTTTCCATGGAATTATATAATAAAGATAACCGTGGTACAGCAGGCTACTGAAATGATACTCATCATTACTTGGTTTAGAATAACAAAGGTGCAGATCAGACCCTTGGAACAGGTAGAATAAGAAATCATGCCTGTTCCTTTTTGTAACATGGATTGCCCTGGAGAATGGAACTGAGAGGAACCTCTGAAAGTTAGCATAATATTTAAGATAATAAAATATTTATGAAAATTTGAATAGGACATTGCTGGACTCTCATAGTACCGGGGACATATAAACTCTTTAGAGATTATTTAAGGTAATTTTATTACTCTGCTGGCCAGAGGTATTTTTTTTAGCAATTATCAAAATTTATGAATATCACGGTTACCAAAAAGGGGGAAAACATGGGTTATGGCTCCTACAACATTTAATAGACTTAGCTTTCAAAATTCTGGGCATTTAAACACTTAATTGTCCAATTATAGAAGTAAATTTCATTACATTTACTTGTTAGAATATTTAACAGCTATTTTAAAATGTATTTTTAGAAAGGCTTTGTAAGACAATGTAAAAATGCCTATGATGAAATATTAAGTGTACAGAAAACAGGTGTGAAAATTGTAAACATAGTAGGACTTTAATTATGTAAAATAAAAGCACAAGCAAGAATAGTGCAGGGGCTGAAATGTGTGCTACTTTTCGTCACTCAACACAAGGGTCATGTCTGACACTCCCATAATAGACAGGCTCACAGGAGAAAAGCATAACAAATCAAAATTTTATGTGACATGAGAGCCTTCAGAAATGAAGACCCAACGACGCAGGGAAAACCATTTATCTTTATGCTTAGGCTCAATGAAGAATGGACAGCTGTGTAGAAATCTGATAGGACAAAAGGGGTATGACCTACTGGTAACAGACTGAGAGGGGACACCCAGCGAGGCCTGTCTGTTCAGATGATTCTTGGTCTCTCTGCGTGGCATTCCTTCCTCTCAGGTGTGGGGCAGAACCTCTCTGCAAAGAGGTCTTCAAAGGAGAAGGGAGAAGAGAGAGAGTGATCTTTCTAGGTTTTATGGCTTGCTCTGAGAAAGAGAGGTTCTAGGTTCTATGACCTGCCGTGGGGAAGAGGAATTCTTCTGGGGAAAGGAGGAAAAACAGGGGTGGGATACAGCAGGTCAGGAGAATGTCAGAGAGAGACTGCTTCAGAAGCTGCTTCTGAGGCCTTCCAATCTCCTTTGGTTCAAAGTACACAGCATGCCAGAGTGCCAAACTTTGGGGTATTGATTTCTAAGCTCCAATAATAGAGAAGCTATGGGGTATTTTTTTCTGATTCTCAACAATAGAAAGGCTCTAAAGATGACATCAAAATATTAACAGAGGTGTCTGTGATGAGGTGGTAGCACAACGGATATTTTTTTCTATCTAGTTACATGTATGTTAAATTTTTCTTTAATAAGCATGAATTGCTTTCATAATTAAAAAGCACTTATTATTACATAAAAAAATCTGTGCATTCCATATAATAAAAGAGTTATTTAAAAATAAATTTCTCTTCACAAGATAAGTTTAAACTCTCATAATTTAAAAGATCTACAAAGAAATAAGAGAATGATTTAATCCATAATACCAAATAATAGATGTCTGAGTCAAAGGAAATTGCAAAATCATTTTTCATTATTTTATGAGCATTGCTCACACACTGTGGTAGGTTTTCATTTCGTTACCAGGTGTTTCTGTATTAGAGAGATAAAGTGACTTCTCAGGGTCACATATGAGAGGAACATAAAGAACTGGAGATCTCATCACAACCTGGCTAAGTAGAAGGTACTTGCAGGTCATACACGGACGTGCTTTTATCCTGGTTCTCCAGAGCCTGTGTACACAAGTAGAAAAAGCTGAGTCTTGCACGCAGGCAGTGGGAGCACCATCACTGGGGATGGGGGTCGGGGGAGAGGAGAGAGAAAGAAAGAGAGGAGAGAAAGAAACTTTCTCCTTCCCTTGATGTTTCCATTTTCTTCTTCCAAAAAATCCATTACCCCTCTTCAGGGGCCTTGTACCTTCCAGCTTTCTATTCAGGGCAGAAATCATCACCCAATCCAAAAAGGGAATGATTTGTTGTTATCTTTTAAGCTTAACTGGATTCCATTCATACCAGGTAGCTAACACTATTAAATATTTACATGCTAATGGTATTTATATCTAACAATGGAAAAAAGTCTTTCTTTTCAATTAAGGGAATTCTAGGTGATGGTAAGCAGGTAGTTTAGATGGGGGAGGGAAGGGGGGCAGGGCAAGAGAAATAGCAACTTGTCCCTGAAATCAGATTATTTCTCTGATTTGGAAAAACAGAAAACTGCTTCAGTTTTTTGTTTATTTGTTTTTTATTTACTGAGCATATTTTTCTGTAGAATGCTTTGGTTTCTGTTAGGTCCCTAGGAAGGTCTGCTCACATTGTCTTTCAACTTTCCTTACTTTCCCCGTCCCTGCACCATCACCCCAACCCAAGTTTCCTGCCATGCTGATGCCTACAACTTTGTCCTAAATTGCCTTTGAGTAACACAGTGTATTTCATACATGTATAGAGAAACACAGCCTTCGTGGTTGGTTGCCCATGTACAGTAACAGCTCAGAACTCCACATTCAATAGCTTCATGATATGTCTATTCAGTAGGTAAGTCTCCTCTGAGAGCACATCTACATTTAACAGTCAGTAGTCTAAGAGCTTCTACATATTTTAGAAAATGAAAATAGGAATTAACTAATGGTCAGGAATTAAAAGAGGAGATGCTTCGTTTGTCCCATTACCATAAGGCAGAATGCCACTTTATAGAAGGCAAATTTGATAATACCCCTCCCCAAGGTAAAAAGTGTTCACGGCTTCCCATTATTGTTACAACAAAACCTCCAATCCTTACGATGGCCCAGGAGGCCTCACGTGGTCTGGTCGCTGCCCACCTTTGCAGCTTCATTGTGCAGCACTTGCTCACTTGCTCACAATGCTGTAAGAACACAGATCTCCTCTCTGTTCCTCAAGCCCACTCTGCTCACTCTTCCATCCTCGCCCTTGTGTCCACTGTTATGTGGGCTGCTCCTCCCGGCTGTCCCCACGCCTTGACCCATCCCTCCTTATGCCTTGGGTTTCATCTCAAATGTCACTTCCTCGATGCAGTCTTCTCTGACCATCCTAGATAAATAAAATAGGCCATCCGTTGTCATTATTACATTTTATAGCACCTCCTAGTTTATTTCCTTAATGGTACTTATTACCATTAGCAATGATCTTGCTGATTGGTCTTCCCCACCAGCATATCATCCTCCACGAAGGCAGAGACCTTGTCAATCCTGCTGCTCATTGCTACATTGCCTCAACCTTGCACTGTTCAAATCAGGCAGCGTTGCACAAAAGCCTATTTGTTACACAAATGAATGAAGCCATGAATGGCTTTAAATTAATTGGAAAGAAACTGGGTCATAGTGAACCCCAGCAAATGGCATGTTCTCTCATAGTATGGTTTCCATAGCACAATTTGGATTATAGGGATATTGAGTGATGAGTAACAGAGAGTTCACAGTTATTTCTCCTCTAGTTCCTCTCTATTGACAGGCTTGCCTACAAGTCTTGACAGAAAACAGACATACTCCTCCCAATGGCATGGTTCCCTCCACTTCACAAAGCAAAGCTTCACCCCAGCGACATCAGATGCATGTTATTGCAAATAGAGCCCCCAGAAAGAGACATTTAGGTTAAAGCACTGTGAGATTTTGAGGGGTGGGACAATGAAATAGGTGAAAGAGACTAGAGCAAGCCACTTATAGGAGAGGTTGTATGGAGCATCTTGTGCATTTGGCATTCCTTTATACAGATGACCTTTGATAGCAAAGTGTTAACATTTAAAGGATACTGCTGCTCAAAGAAGGCTGTGCTTCACTCAAAATAACCATTGCCTTCAGAGGCCTGTGAATCTCAGAAAGCAGTCGGCTCCTGCATGAATAGGGTGGGAAAGTGCACAGAGATATGGCCTAGCTTAGGACTGAACACGAGGCGTGAACACGGGAACTCACAACTCAGTCATGAGATCTCAACTACTGCTGTAAAGGCAGCTGGGCTGCCTTTCATTGAAAGCAGGCTTCTTGAAATCAAGTTGCCACAGGTAGGAACAATGATCTCTTTCTCCAAGGAAGGAAGTTCAGGGTTTTTACTTCATTGGATTCTTATGCACAATTTGTAATAGAAGAGTAAATCCTTGAGGCCTTGGCGTTCCCATTTCGTTTGCTTAGAACATTTGTCATCCGGACTTTGACCTGGCTAGAACTTATTATTCAGGCCTTAGCTCAAATGTCATCTCCTTGGAGAGGCCTTTTCTGATGACTAAACTTAAAGGAGCATTCCCACACTCACCCCAGCTACTCTCTGTCACACAAGCCTATTTAATGGCTTTCATAGCATGTATCACTACATAAAATCATCTATTTTATTTTTTTATATGCTTGTCTAGCTCCCTTTATTAGTTTGGAAGCTCTACGAAAACAAGAACATTGTCACCATCAGAACTTTGGTGTTTAGAACAATGTCTGGCACATTGTAACTGCTCAATAAATCAACTTATTCACCACCTAATATGTACCAGGTGTTATATGAATGTAGGAGATTCAAGAAGTCATTCAATAATGTAAAACAGTGCAGCCACTTTAGAAAATAGTCTGGTGGTTCTTCAATAGTTTACACATAGTTACCATATGATTCAGAAATTCAATTCCAAGGTGTATACCAAGAGAAATGAAAACATACGTCCAGACTAAAACTTGGACATTAATGTTCATAATATATATCTAAAAGGTGGAAGCAACCCAAATGTCCATTAAGTGATGAACAGATAAATACAATATGGTATATCCATACAATGGAATAACATCTGACAATAAAAAAGAATGAAGTATTGACACATGCTATAAAATGGAAGAACCCTGACAGCATTATGCTAACCAAAGAAACCAATCATGAACACCACATATTACATGATCTCATTTATATAAAATGTCCAGAATAGGCACAGAAAGAAGATTAGTGGTTGCCTAGGGTTGGGGAAGCTGGCCAGAAATGGGGAATGACCGCTAATGGGTATGGGATTTCTTCTTATGGTGATGAAAATGTTCTAAAATTGATTATGGTGATAGTTGTACAACTATGTAAATATACTAAACACCATTGAAGTGTATACCTTAAATGAGTTAATTTTACAGTATGTATATTACATCCCCATAAAGCTATCAGTTTAAAAAAAATCATTCAATCAAGCATAGTATCTAAAGTTATATACTCATTTCATCTTTCAGCTTGTATTCATCACCTGCTTTGTAACAGGCTCAGTGCTAAATGGTAGCGATCCACAGGTCAACAACTATAGTCTCTACCTTAAGGTAGAAAAATCTATATTGAAATGTTTGTGATTTCTATGCTAACTACCCACCTTATCTCATATCTGCCAAAGAAATCTGATTACTGGTTCTTCTTTGTTGGTCTGGTAGAATTTGGCTATGAATCCATCTGGTCCTGGGCTTTTTTTGTTGGGAAATTTTTTATTACTACTTCAGTCTCACTGCTTTTTATTGGTCTGTTCATGATTTCTATTTATTACTGATTGAGAGGTTATGTGTTTCCAGGAATTTATCCATATCCTCTGTCTTCTCTAGTTTATGTGCATAGAGATTTTCATAGTATTCAGGAAGGATATTTTATATTTCTGTGGTATCAGATGTAATGTCTCCTTTTTCATTTCTGATTGAGTTTATTTGGGTCCTTTCTGTAGAGGTCTATCAATTTTGTTTATCTTTTCAAAGAAAAAACTTTTGTTTCATTTATCCTTTGTATTATTTTTTTGGTTTCCATTTTGTTTAGTTATGCTCTGAGTTTTGTTATTTCTTTTCTTCTGCTGGTTTTGGGTTTGGTTTTTTCTTCCTTTTCTAGTTCCTTGAGACGTGACATGAGATGTTAATTTGTGATCTTTCTGTCTTTTGATGTAGGCATTTAAGGCTATGAATTTTCTGCTTAGGATTGCTTTTGCTGTATCCCACAGGTTTTGATAGCTTGTGTCCCCTTTGTCATTCAGTTTGAGGAATATTTTGATTTCTACTTTAATTTTATCACTGACTCAATGATAGTTCAGCAGCAGGTTGTTTAATTTCCATGATTTTGTATAGATTAAAGTGTTTCTCTTGGAATTGATTTCTAGTTTGATACCTATGCCAGGAAAGGACACACCAAAAAAAAGAAAACTACAGACCAATATCCCTTATGAATACACATGCAAAAATTCTCAACTAAATACTAGCAAATTGAATTCAACAACACATCAAAAACTAAGTCCCCATAAGCAAGTAGGTTTCATCCCACAGATGGAAGAATGGTTTAACATATGGAAATCAACAAATGTGACTCACCACATAAACAGAATTAAAAACAAAGACTATATGATCATCTCAATAGTTGCAGAAAAAGCATTTGATAAAACCCAGCATTATTTCATAGTAAAAACTCTCAAAAATAGGCATATAAGGTACATAACACAAAATTATGAAAGCCATATAGGGCAAACCCAAGGCCAACATCATACTAAATGGGAAAAGTTGAAAGAAGTCCTTCTAAGAATTGTAACAAAACAAGGGTGTCCCCTGTCATCACTTCTATTCAACATAATATTGGAAGTCCTGGCCAGAGCAATCAGGCAAGAGAAAGAAATAAAGGGCACCCAAATTGGGAAAGAGGAGGTCAAATTATCCTTCTTTTCTGGTGACATGATCTTGTATCTAGAAAATCCCAAAGACTTCAACAAAAAACTCCTAGAATTGATAAATAAATTCAGCAAATTCTCAGGTTACAAAATCAATGTACAAATATCAGTAGCATTTCTACATACTAATACTGGTCAAGCAGATAGTCAAATCAAGGACTCAGTACCATTCACAATAGCTACAAAGAAAATAAAATATGCAGCAATATACTTAACCAAGGAGGTTAAAGACCTCTACAAGGAGAACTACAAAACACTTATCAAAGAAATTGCAGATAATGCAAACAAATAGAAAAACCTCCCATGCTTATGGATTGGTTGAATCAACATTGTTAAAATGTCCATACTGCCCAAAGTGATTTACAGATTCAAAGCAATCCTCATCAAAATACCAGCATCATATTTCACAGATCCAGAAAAAATAATCCTAAGCTTCATTTGGAACCAAAAAAGAGCCCGAATAGCCAAAGCAATCTTAAGTAGAAACAAATCCAGAGGAATCACCTTACCTGGCTTCAAATTATACTACAAGGCTAAAGTAACCAAAACAGCATGGTATTGGCATAAAAATACAGACATTACATACATTACATTACATACATTAATGGAACAGAATAGACAACTCAGAAATGAAACCATCTACCTACAAACAACTGATCTTTGACAAAGCAGACAGTGACATACACTGGGGAAAGGAAGCACTATTCAATAAATGATACTGAGAAAATTGGATAGCCACATGCAGAAAAGTGAAACAGGATCCCTATCTTACCATATACAAAAATTAATCCAAGGTGGATTAAAGACTTAAATGTAAGGTATGAAACCATAAAAATTATAGAATAAAATGTAGAAAAAACTCTGTTAGACATGGGCCTAAGCAAAGAATTTATGACTAAGATCCCAAAGGCAAATACAGCAACAACAAAAATAAATGGGACATAATTAAATTAAAACGCTTGTGCACAGCAAAGGAAACAATCAACAGAGTGAACAGACAACCTATAGAATGTGAGAAAATATCTGCAAACTATACATCCAACAAAAGACTAATATCCTGAATATATAAAAAACTCAGAAAAATCAGCAAGAAACAAACAATCCCATCAAAATGTGGGCAAAAGATATGAACAGAAGTTTTTCGAAAGAAGATAGACAAATGGCCAAGAAACATATGAAAAAATGCTCAACATCACTAATCATCAGGGAAATGCAAATTAAAACCACAATGACATACCACCTTACCCCTATCAGAATGGCCATTATTAAAAAGTCAAAAAACAACAGACGCTGGTGTGGATGCAGAGAGAAAGAAACACTTATACACTGTTGTTGGGAATGCAAATTAGTACAACCTCTATGGACAACAGTATGGAGATTCCTCAAAGAAATAAATGTGGACCTACCATTCAATCCAGAAATCCCACTACAGGGTAACTACCCAAAGGAAATGAAGTCATTTCATCAAAAAAAAAAAAAAAAAAAAAACCAAAAAAAACCTCCTGCATTTGATGTTTGGTACAGCACAATTCACAATTGTGAAGATGTGGAATCAACCTAAGTGCCCTTCAATTCATGAATGGATAAAGAAAATGTGGCATCAATATATACATATATATATATATACACACACATACAAACACACACACACACACTATGGAGTACTACTCAGCCATAAAAAGGAATGAAATAATGTGATCTGCAGCAACTGGAACTGAACTGGAGACCATTATCCCAAGTGAAGTATCTCAGAAATGGAAAACCAAACGTCATATGTTCTTACCAATAAGTGGAAGCTAATAGATGGGCACACACAGGCAGAAAGTGATACAAAGGACATGAGAAACCAAGAAGAGGTGAGAGCGGGAGGATGGAAATGAGATAAAAACTTACCTATTGGGTACAATGAACACTATTCTGGGGATGGGCACACCAAAAGCCCTAACTTAAGCATCATGCAAGATATCCAGGTAACAAAACACTTGTACTCCCTTAGTTAATATTTGGAAATTAAAAAAAAGAATTCGTATTGCTTTAAAATAAATAAATAGACTATCACAAAAAAATTTTTTAAAAAAACAATGTTTTAGTTGTCAGGATGTGCAATATATCATTTCAAAAATTTGACACAACAATTGAGCTGTAAGGAAAAATTTTGAAAGATTTGAAAATTTATTAGGTGTCCTTTCTAGGTATCTCTGCCATTATTTGTTTTTGAGTATACTAGTTTATGACTTGATAGAGATAAAAGTTCACTTGTAGAAAACTAATAGTAATGCAAATAATTACTCTCCATAGAAATACAAATTGTGTCTGGGGGAACGCAATTGATTATCTCTCTGTGGATATTGATCGGTTTTACTCGTTTTGTGCCAACATGTAAATTTATCTCAGCACTTTTTTTTATCTGACTAAATGTGGGATACTTTGAACTGATTTTAATTTCTTACTGGTTCCTTCATTAGTTAATGAGATAAATAAAATTTGTAACATGTTCACTTTAAACTTACATGAGAATCATGATTTGATCTTTTAAAAAAAGTTTATCCTTTACATGGAGATTTATTAAATAAATTATGATACAGTCATATAATGGAATGCTACATAGACTTAAAATTTGTTACAGAAGACTATTAACATAGAACAAGGCAGGTTGCAGAACTATCTGCACAGTATGAGTTCACCTTGTATAAAAATGTAAATATAAACATGAGTGTGTGCAGGAAAGAGTACATGGCCCAGATGCCCTTGACCCAACCAGCTTCTCCCCTTCTCACTTGTAGTTCTCAGTTTCTCCGGATAACTGTAGAATGTGCTGAAAATGCATTGTCTTGAGATAAGAAGAAACCATCTGGTACAGCCCAGGCCTTATCCTCATCCTTCCTAGAGTAGGATTTCCTACAGTCCTTAGGCTCAGCAATGCAAGTTTCCCCCAGGGTATAAAACCCAGAGCAGAATGCTTTCAAGGTCCCTCCACTTTGGTGAGAAATGGGGCATGTGCAGACAAGACTCCATCTGCCCTGGGCAGCTTCTGCCAGCCTTGGAGGCAGTCTCGCCATGGATCCTATGCTTCTGTCGATCCTTGCTGTCTGTGAGTCATAAGTCACTTTGCCTGACTTGTTGTGAGAGGGTTCTGTGTCACTGGACTCACATTCTGGCAGCTGGGTTTGTGCAAGATCTCCTGTCAGATGTAGGAACCTCAGCAGAAATTGGTAAGTTGTTCAGAGGCCTCTCCTGGGACTAATAACTGGTGCACAGTATTCTGCTTGACAGTGTGTATGTGTGTCCATGTGTACGACTATATATACAAGTGTAAACAGAAATGTGATACCTACGTGTATGTATTTTAGCTCTGGAATGACATATTATCAAGGTAATAAAAAGGATTATCTCTGGGGTTGAAATATAATATAATGTTTAATTCTTCTATACACTGAAATGTATTTTCTCATTTTTCTAAAGTAAACTTACACTAAGAAATGACTATTTCATTTTTTAAAAATTACAGTGGGATAAGCTAGAACATTTTAATTTTCTACTAATTTGTTTTTGGATTTTAAAACTCAATCCTTCATGGATAGGTTAGCTCAGGGCAGTGCCTGTTTCTGCCTGTTGGCCCTTCATGAATAATAGGGCCTCCTTTCATTCTCAAAAATGTTTCAATCTGAAGCGCTTTTATGGTCATTTTACTTCTGTGATATAAGCTCTCAAGATCTGCAAGATGTCATGCCTCAGTGCATGAAGTAAACAGTATAAAGAAAAGCTAGAATGCCTGTGAGCAATGTCATAATTCATTGGTTCAAAATCTGAATTTTATCTCATCCAGAAAAATATTCTTGCAAAAACAAAGCATGTTTGCCTCGACAGGTTGCAGGATTGAAGCCCAAGCTGATTTAATTGCCTGAATGAATGGGGGAAATGATCACAGCATTTCTTGGCCTTTGCATTTACCATAAGACTGAGAGTCGCAAATCAATGGACTATTTCAGGAGGGGGAAAGCAATCCAGAAGGAGGAGGAATTGCTCTAAATAAAAGAAGATTTTCTTTCCTCCGTAAACTTTTCATAACTGCAAACAATTTACAGATTTCAGGACCAAAAAGAAGCCTTAGATTTAAAGCAGCATTTATCTTGTCTGCAAGTTTATTGGAGTGATCCCTTTTCAAATCCACTGCCGGCTATGTCAGGGGCTGTCCCAGCGGGGAACCAGCTGTTTCAGAAAGTGAGCTTTTCAAATGTAAAGTAGTGCTTTTTCTCCCTTCTTCCCTCTGAAAGCGGACAACTTAAAGTCTTAAAAATTCAACCCTGAATTGTTACAAGGGCATTTGTAAGGGCTGAGTACAATTTGGGCCTCAGGCCACAGTTTTTATTCAGGCCGTAGCCTCGGGAGGCAGGAGATCGATTTTTATAAGTTCACAGTTCTATATTTTCCTGAATCCTCTTTCATCCTATTAGTATTATCTTGGAATCAGATAGGGAAACTTTTACTTAATGCCAGAGATAGTGGAGAAGTCCTGATCCTCTGTACTTTCTAAGCTAGATGGGAGAAAATAACTTTATAATAAGGTAAAATCCTATTTTATTCATGTATTTATAATAAAGGTAGCACAAAGGCTCACTGAGTTTATTAAAGAGGAAAATTCTGACATTACTAGTTCCTCACATTATTCAGTTTACAGATACTGGGAGAGTCAAGGATATCTCTTGTGCTATCTAAAGACCAAAAAATGGGAAGGAAGAATAGAAAGAAGGAAAGGATGAAGGAAGAAAAGGAAGGAGGGCAGGAGGAAAGAAGGAAGGGAAAAAGGGAGGGAGTGCGGGAGGAAAAAGTAAAGGAAAAAAAGAAAGGGGTAATTAGCTGATTAGGCAAAATAACTAAGCCATCTTAGAATTTTATTATTATTGCACATATTTAAGGTGTACAATGTGATGTTTTGATATACGCACATATTGAAATGTTAGGTAGATAGCGAGGAATTCTGGGTCTCCTAGGGACGAAAGTGGGTGTTGTTGCCTTGGTGCAATTGCCTCACCTGGGAAGAAGGACAAAGGTGGGCCTCAGCCCGCCCCCTCCCTTGGTCCTGCCCCACCTTAATCCTGTCCTTAGTGACTGCCATACCTGGGGCAGGAGGAAACACCCTACAAATCGGCCACTCAGAACTTAGCATGCCAACTGCAAAAATGCAGAGGGCTCTCTAGCCCATGGGCCAAGAGGCATAGGTACGATAAAGGCTGGAAAGTGACCTAGAACAACCCACATGTGTAGTAAGACTCAGGCCATGCAACTCTCAACTGCCCAATCAAAATTGTTCCACAGTGACATGTGAGTCACAAGGAGGTCCCTATCTGAGCACTACAAAACAAGACGCAGACCATAACCAGGCCCCTTCCTTTTGCTCTCTCTTTGCTGTTGACAGTGGGTCTGGTCATCATCTGTGGTGTATATATCACGTTCTGTAAACCTATACCTTGCTCTTGCTCTGTAATCCTATCTTTCTCTCCTCAACAAACTTTATTTTCATGCTTGCCTTACTTTGGTGAGTCTGGTGATTCTGCAGCCATGAGTGCACCAAAAACTAACATTTCAGACCCCAAAACCCAATAGGATGGCTATTATCAAAAATACAAGAAATAACAAGCATTGGTGAGGGTGTAGACAAAAGGGAACCCTTGTACATTGTTGGTGGGAATGTAAATTGGTGTAGCTATTACGGAGGTTCCTCAAAAAATAAAAATAAAACTACCGTGTGACCAAGCAATGTCTCTTCCAAAGGAAATGGAATCAGCACCTCATAGAGGTATCTGTGCTCCCATGTCCATCACACTGTTACTCACTATAGCCAAGATCTGGAAACAACCTAAATGTCTGTTAATGAATGAAAGGATAAAGAAAATGCGGTATGTATGTGTGCGCATGTATGGGTGTGTGTGTATTTTATATATATACAGAGAATATAATATGAAATATTATTCAGCCTTAAAAGACAACTTCTTTTTTTACATGCCACTGAGTTACCAATGCTCCAATAAGCTTATGGGATTTCAACAAAAAGTACAATTTTTCTTGAACTGTGGGGTTTTTTTGGCTGGACTTTAGTAAATGAAGACAACTTGAAAGACAGTAGAAACATAACAAATGTAAAAGGAATTTTCAGAGAATGAGAAGAGCCATCCCCAGGAGAGATTCAATCATTTTGTCAGGAGCCTGGCTGGTGTCCACAGCAGCAGACCTTCCCCTGAAGCTGCGAGTGTGTGTCAAGTTCTGAGTGATACTGTAGCACTATTGTTCTAGTTAAGGATAGTTACACATAATGAAGCAATCAAATCCAGGATTAAGTTCTTTGGTAAGAGCTGACCGCTCAAAGGCTTGCCAGAATGTGAATTAAATACATTATGTAGTGGTCCCAGAGGCAGTGGGCAATAGGAATTTATGCTTTTATTCTTGGAACAATTCTGTCCCTGACAGGGGCCAGAGACACTGGCCTCATTTGGCATCTTCCTGTGTGGAGCTGGTGAATGATTTATATGCTAGGAGGGAGAAGAGTGTCCCCCTTGCTTGTAACAAAAACTATTTTTAACTCTCTCTCAGTTGAGAAAATTCTGTTTTCTGGCTCAGGCACCTTTTAGATTAATAGGCTTCCTAAAATTGAAATGACTCATTAGGATCTGTACTTAGAGTGGGCTGGAGGCTGCGTTCACACATCTCTCCGAGAGCTGTTTCATCTTGAAGCTTCTGGAGAAGTCCCTCCAGCCACCCACTCACCGGATAACTAGGGGAAACCTGATTAAGGGGCTGTCAAGGAAAAAACAAAGCAAAGTGTAAATTCCATTATCACTGAAGAAAGCCTGTTGTGACCAAAAGGTGAAATAGTGCAGAAAAAAATTTAACTTCTTTTTGTTGCTGTTTCTTTTTCACTTATGTGCTCAGAGAACTGTTTTCATGAGTTGGTTACAATTTTCAGGCTTCTTTTTTCTTCCGTCTGGGGGAAGGGCGTTTGGCAGTAATTGGAACACTTGTCAGTCTCAGCAAAGATGGCGAGGGAAAAAGAAATGGAAATAAAAACATGCTCTCAAAATGCGAGTGCTCCATTTGACAGAAAAGCAATTCCAGCCTTGGCATTTCAGGCAAGGAGAAGGGAGAAGAGAGGTAACATTCACGTGCCTGCCTTGTGCAGAGTGTTGCTACATAAATTATCTCATTTCACAGATTTTGACTCAGTGACAGAGAACATGGGGTAGGGAACAAATCACAACTTGTACACATCAGAAGAAAATGAGATCTTCCCAGAAGGTGGCTGGTTGAGATGGAATGAGGGAGAGAGCTGGGCACAAATAATGGGCTTGATATGTGAAAACAGGGGAATCTCTGGGGGGAATGGAAGTCTGTAGGAAAGATCTACCCACATCAGCTTTGGAAGATAGCCCCAAACCTGGGGAAGATGGCTTTGGTTCAAGTTGTCCAGGAAACTTATCATAAGCCCTTAGCAGTTCACCAGACAAGAAAAGCTGTACCTTTGTTTGGGTTGTGGGGTGAGTTTTCTATGTTTGCCATTTCCCCAGGGATGGGTCATTTGTAGTCGCATTCAGAGAATGTGGCCTGCTGGTCCTATTCACCTTTACGTCTCTAGCACCTAGCTTAGTACCTGACAAATAAAAGCAGCTCAGTAAGTGCTTATTGAATTAACGCCATGAATGATGAACCAATACTTATTTATTATTTGAAAACTGGGCAGACTCATTCTTAGCAAATTTAGTCAAAACAAAATATTTACGTTGTCTCAGGAACAGTTAAAAAAAGAGAAAACTAGAGATTGGGAAGACGGTAGAAAAAGATGGTGATTTAGATGGTACAAAGGGAATAATGCTTTTGCAATGCAGCCATGGCACTTTGTAGAGTAAAGCAGCCTGAAGCAAAGTATATTTTGGTATCCTGGAACTGCATGCCTGAGAAACATCTGGGGTTTAAAGAAGAGAGTATATTGTCCTTCTTATTTCTACACACACTGAATAGAAAGTGCCCTTTCTGATCCCAGGTGCTGCACTGGGCACAAGGATCCAGAGGAACTAGAACTCTTCTTTCTCCTCTCCTGGAGCTCACATTCTAGAGGGGAGACTCCAGATACAGCCAGGTAGGCACATGTTGGGGTGAGTGAGTGTGTGTGTGTGTGTGTGTGTGTGTGTTTGTGTGTGTAGAGGAGGTAGCCCTGGACCCTGGATGGTGGGACCCAGGGAGGCCCAGGAGGCCATGTGAGAATGTCCTCAGACTAGGGGCCACTGAGGCTTAGTCTACTCATCTTTGTATAAATACATTGCAGGTAAGTGTCAGGATAACGTTGTCAGGCACATACATCCCATCTTTTTTTTGGTGGGGGAGGGTGTAATAAAGCAGAGTTGAATAGAAATAAAATGTTACGGGTTTGGGAGAGGAGGCGATTTGAATCTATTCATTCCAGACACATGTATGGAGTCCTAATATTACTATATGCCACCCACTGTGTTTGTTGTAATGAAAAAGAGAGATCCAATCTTTGACATCACAGAAATGAAAACACAGGAGCTTAGGCCAGGGCTCACAAACTCAAGTGTCTACCAGATGAGCAACAGGTAGAGACTGTCGCCACCTGAGTCTGTGTGCCTGCCTTGTTTAGGTGAGGAGTTACAGCTGTCAGTCAGGCAGACACACTGTTGTCAGGTCTAATTTTCAAAAGAAGCTGGAAATTCACATTTTTATGTGAAATGCTCTGATTTTTTAAATGTTTCCAACTAAATCTGAGTACTATCAGAAGCCATAAAAGGGATCCCTGCACTAGACAAGGAATGCTTCCCTGGAGAAGCTGTCTATGGATAAGAAAAGAGCTACTTACATTGTCTGACTTTGTTTCCCTGTTGATTTTGTAGCTAGATACTGTCTTGAGATTGTTTTCTTCTCCCTGTATTTTCCTCTGTTCCTGCCCTTATTCAAGCCCATAGCAGCTTTCTGTTTGGTTGCCTCAGGGGAAATGTGGCAGGGCCAATGCAGAATTGGCCTGCAAATCTTTGTGGTTTTTATTTTCCCCAAACCTAAAATTTTAGCTGTAATTTGTAGAAAAGAAGAAGGAAGAAGGATTTTCCAGTATGGAAGAGTCACGGACAACAAAGGGACAAAGTAACACTTACCTCTAGCCCAGGCAAGAAAGATATTCCTCCCAGACTGGAAGAGGTAGGACAGACAAGAGGAACCACAATGGAATTCACAGCAGTGAGGATCCCGGCTCTGCCTCTTGCTAATGCCATCATTGGTGCATCCAGGCAGAGGGGTCTGCAGGCAATTTAAAAAATATCCCTGTACCCGAAGTATGGCATCAGGAGCTGCTGAGAGCTGCTGCATGTGAAGGGGCCAAGCAGACAGGACAACAGGTAACCTAGTGGTAGCTAAATCTCCTGCCTATTCATTACTGGTGACCATGGACAGAACCGCTGCCGTACCCCTGGCACTGGAAAAGATCTTGGAGCCATGGCAGCCCTAAGGGGAGGGAGAGCCAAAGTCTGACCGTGACCAGGGTGAAGTGGCTAAAGTTAAAACAGGTTGAGTCACAGAAAATATAGTGAGGTGTTATTTCCTCTACATCTGAGGATGTGGCCTGAAATTCAAAGCCACTACAGTTTTTACTTACAGACACCACACACTATGGTGCCCATGTTTTCGCATAAAGTCTTTTCAGAATCCTCTTTGTTAAAAAAAATACAGATATGTATAGCACATACATTTCATTTCTGCCATGAATTCTATGTCCTGACTCCAAAAGAAGTGCAGGATACTCTTGCCCTTTGGAGGACTAACAGGGAGAAGCTGGAGGAGTGAAGTTGGGGCATTGGTTGCTTCCTCAGAGCATGGTCTCTGGGTCGTGGTGAGAGAAGGTTTCATGTAGTGTGTTATCCTCTTAACAGAGTAGCTGGGAGATTTCCAGCTACAGTGAAGCCTGAAAATCCCTTGGACTAGATTTCTGGGAAACCTTCTGCATGTATGGTAGCACCAGATACTCAATCACCTAGACACACTTTTGAGAGCCTTACTCTTAATACTTAGTCTAGGACATGGACATAACGTGGCATTGTCATAGGCAAACCGGAATGTGTGGTCATCCTATCTCCACTGTGGGGAGACCCTCTCATGGTATATGTTACATTGTTACTTGTGCTCTGTGCCTTGTCAGGAAAACATCAAAATCTCAAAAATAGCCATATATAGCTGTTTTCTAAATCACTCAGAATTTGAACCAGTACCCAGGGTAATCGGTGTGCTGGTCCACTAGCAATTTGACATAAGTCTTTGCTGAAAGATCCACTGTTCTAAGATAGTGGAGAGGGAAACAGATTTCTCTTCGCTTGCTCATACTCAAATGAATGAAAGATAAAAAAATAGAGACTATTCCTACCCTTGCTTGCAAGAAAGAATTCAAATAAATGATTCAAAAAAGAAACACAAGAGAAAAGAAATAGTAGAAGATTACGGGGGGAAGAAAGATGGTGCACAGTAATTTTTAAAATGCTTCTGCTAATGTTAAATTAATTGCAGAGTCGCTAGCAGAGTGTAGGCCTACTGCGCCCTATTCCAGGAAGGAATCTCTGGCTAGGTTGCATATTCTTGAATTAATCTGTTTGAGAGTCTAGGTAACAAGAGCTTATTGGGAAGTACATGCTTTGGGTCCCAAGGATACATTTTGAAAAGGGTGTTTCTTGATGGCCACTGCTGAGTATTGATCTCTACTCTTAGTGTTGTCATTTCATGGGTTCTGTGAAGCTTTTCTCTGAGAAGCAGTTTCTTCCTCTTCCACACATGTCTTAGCACCAAGAGAAATTTTGCTCTGAAATCTTTACCTTTTGTCATCAATAGCAGCTCTTAACCATCCAGGTGGAATTCACCTCTAACCTTATCTTCAGAGAATGGAATTTTAGCTTAAATTGTGACCACAAAATACAAACATGCTATCCAATCATTTGCTATCTGTCCTAGGTTTTTCAAAGCCACCTAGTAAGCTTCAGAAAATAAAGATCTTTATTGCTTGGTAAAGATCTTTATTTCAAGGTATCCAGAGTTCCATGATCGATTGCAGCAATCTGAGCCATACAGTTTTTCTGACTTTAAAACAGGTTTTGTGGAAGGTGTTTAAAATTTTAGAGTCAGACCAAGAGAAATCCTTCCAGGGTGAGCATTTCCAAAACACAATAGCAGATTTTAGTTCATCAGGGGAATCTTGATAATGATATAAATTTTACCATAACGGTCTTTAAGGATTAAATTGGTTATGAAAACATACCATCAAGGTTATTTTACATTATCGGTCTTTCATAAGTCTATAAAAGTGTGATTATGCTACAAATGTTTTTGTGCATAGTACATATTATATATATATGAAAACAATAATGTCATTTCATAACAATGAATAATATAGAAAATCCACATCCATTTACCCCTTGATTATTTTTAAATTGCTTTTTTATGCCTTGGGTTTATTCTGTACTTCACTAAATTTCTTAAACCTGAAGAAAGAATAAGGAAGGGGGAAATAAGGGATAAGCAGAGAAAATAATAAAATAGAAAACAAAGACATATTTTTTAAAAAGAGGAAAAAAGTTGTTATCTTAAAAAATAAAATTAGCAAACACACTTTACAGTATTTCTTAATCTATCAATTGTTGAGAGTAACCTTAGAAAACTCTCACTTTGATGGGTCAACTTTTATTTTATCTATTTTTATCCTTTATTACTAGGTACTTATAGGCTTAGGATTGTTTAACTTTTTGATTAAACTTTTAATCAATAGGTAGTGAGTCTTCTCATCACCAAGTAATATTTTTGTCTTAAAGTGTTTATCAAAAATATTCACAGCAGCTCTTTTTTAGTTTAGGGCTTTCCCAGTTTATCTTTTTTCATTATTTTACTCTCAATCTTTTTTTCTTTGGGGGGGGGTCTTTCCATCTTTAGGTGTATCTTTTGTAATCACACAGGTAGAATTTTAAAAATTCCTTCTGATGACTTACTTTTTTAATAGGAAAGGTTGGTGCACATTTACATTACTGGTGATTTCTGATATATTACTCCTCATCCTGGCCGTGTTGGTACTTTTCCTTTGTCTCACGCATTGTTTCTTCTCCCTGCTGTACATTTTTACTTCTCTTGAATTTACTGAATTTCCTTCCCTCATTTCATTGTCTTCTTTCTAATAGGTTTTTAATTATGTATTCTATTAATATTCTTTTAGTGTTTACTTAAGAAATGCAA
This sequence comes from Lepilemur ruficaudatus, assembly GCA_963574885.1. Classification (NCBI taxonomy): domain Eukaryota; kingdom Metazoa; phylum Chordata; class Mammalia; order Primates; family Lepilemuridae; genus Lepilemur; species Lepilemur ruficaudatus. Next base: position 34,603 of record CAUYRT010083529.1, on the reverse strand, counting down.
TCCTCCAGTGTCTAAAGTTAATTTTCCCCTCCTCCAAATCAATATAAGAACCCTGGAACATTTGAATCCCAACCACCACGGGCTTATTTAAACGCTACTGTTGCCTGTGACTTAAATTTTTTTTTCAGAGTAAACATCATAAATAAAACAATCTCGCTGTGTTTTATGCAATTAATATTTGGATAGATTTGCCAAATTCTTTACTTATCATTCCTTCTTCAATCTTAGACCTTACTATTTATTTTTCTGAAGCACATCCTTTGAAGCTCGTTTGCTGAAGTCTGTCAGTAGTAAATTCTATTTTTATTTATCAGAAAATAACTTCAGTGTGCTCTCTTTTCCTAAAGGATAATTTCATTATACATGTAATTGTAGGTTTGGTTAGCATTATTACAATATTTTCTAGATGTGATTGTTTTTCATGTAATTGTTATTCTTTTGTGGGTCTTCACCTTTTGTTGTGTTTAAGATGTTTCCGTTGGTGTTCTGTAGTTTTATTCTTATGAGTCTAGATGTGATTTTATTTTATTATCTTGCTTTGGTATGCACTAGACTTTCAGAACCTAGGGATTTGGGTCTTTTACTAATTCTGGAAAATTTGTTGCCATTATCTTGAGTGCCTCTCTCCCTTTCTCTCTAGAATCTCCTTCCAGAATCTAAGTTTACGTTGCATATTCTCACTCCCCATATAAATCAATATCTGTTTCATATTTTCTTTTTATCTTTTTGTACTGCATCCTGAATAAATTCTTAGGAACTAACTTTTGGTTTACTAATTCTCTCTTCAGCCTGTTATTTAATCTCTACATTGGGTTTGCAATGATAATGATTACATTTTTAATTTCTAAAAATCCTATTTGGTTTTTTTTTTTTCCAGATCTACCTTATCAATTTTTGATGGTCTTTTTCCTCCCTTGTCATTCAATGAAAATCCTCCTTTTATTTCTTTAAACATATTTACTTGAAATTCCTTATCTGGTAATACCAACATCTATAATATTTACAGGTCTGTTTCTATAGTTTATTTTTATGCTGGCCCTTATTCAGGGTGATTTGTTTCCCCATAAAAATTTAACATTTAAAAAAACATTTAGAACTTGATCTGTGGGAACTTTTTGAGATCTTATTTTAAAATGTATTCCTCTGGAGGATTTGTAATTTGTTTATGCCAAGCACCTAGGGAAACTACAAATCTGGGACTACTTAAAATTAAATTTTAGTCTCAGTGGTTTTAAATTCATGCAGATAATATGATTTCTGGTCCCAAATATGTACAATGTGAGCTTATAGTCAGAAATTCTCAGGGGAGAATTTTTTTCTATTGATTCTACTATAAACAGATCAAAACTCAGACAGGCACAGTTCCTCATCTCCTCTCTTATGGGATGGATTTCATCCTAGTTCACCGCTGACAGGGTTTCCCTTTGGCTGTCCTAGATTTACTCTAGGTCTCTGATGCTACATTCCATATTTGCTGTGTTCCCAGGCTTTTCCTTCTGAATGCCATATTGGTGATGGTTAAAAACCCAGGTTCTAGACCATTAGGAGCAGCTGTTACATACCTCAGGGTAAACCATAACCAACATGAGCATGTCCATCTTTCTGAACTGCTGGCCCACAGCTTGTGTTTGGCCTTCACAAATTCCCATAACCTCCCTTGAAGGTCAATTATACTTTAAAAAAGACTTTTAAAAAACATTTACCCCACAATCCTAGCGGTGTTGTGCTGCGAAGGGTTTCATAGAACATATATCCTGTATCATATTTATAAACAAAAAACAAATTCAAATCTTTGATGGTTAATTTTATGTGACATTTTGACCAGGATGAGATGTATCCAGATAGCTGGTAAATCATCGTTTCTGGGTGTATCTGTGAGGAAGTTCCCACAAAAGAATAGCATTTGAACCCGTAGTGAGTAAAGAAGATTGCCTTCACCACTGTGGCAGATACTGCCAATCCCAAACAAAACAAAAAGGCAGCTGAAGGGCAAATTCATTCTCTCTCTCCTTGAGTTGGGACATCTATCTTCTCCTGCCCTCGGACATCAGAGCTCCTGGTTCCCAGGCCTTCACACTCAGACTGAATTACACCACTGGCTTTCCGGATCTCCAGCTTGCAGACGGAGATCATGTGACTTCCTAGTTTCCATAATCATGTGAGCCAATTCCTTATTTTATCTATCTATCTATCTATCTATCTATCTATCTATCTATCTATCTATCATCTCTCTCTCTCTTTATAGTCTCCTATTGATTCTGTTTCTCTGGAGAACCCTGAGGAATGTAGAGGAGGAGCAAACCCAAGCTTCTATTTGAAAACTCCTGAGATAAGCCTGGCTCAAGCCAGCTTCTGCTTAGTCATCAGCATATAAGAAGAGGTATACACAGATTTAACTAAGAGTACACATTAGTTTAATTTTTAATAATGTGGAGAGTCTTTTTGTTATGGCTTCCCATTAAAATATTCTTAAGGAAAGTGTACAAAACTATTTTGCCATTATCTAAGTTCAGATTTGAGAGACTGAGTTGCAAAAACCTCCATGGGTGAATCTGATTATATGTCAATCACACACCTGGGGTTTCAGTGCACAAATTTACTCTCTGAGGTACTGAAATATCCTGGGAAAAAGATAAGAGAGTTATCTTTGGGATAAATCTTATATCTGTCCTGTGACTGTCTGGGTTTCTTTGTGGGTATTGTCAGTCTCCTGTAGTTGACTATGGTTAGGAGCAAAGTCTTCCCTGAGGCTCAGTGTAGGGAATTTTCTCCACATCCAAGGTTTAGTGGAATAAAAAAAGGCTTCTGGGCTTTATTCATATGATTCTCCTTCTCGTCCTCCAGGAAAAGCAAATGATAGATAAAAAGTATCAGTAGAAAGATAAAATACGATAAAATGTACTTTTACTGTTAAAAATAATATTTACTAAAAATAAATTCTTATAAATAAGATGGTCAGCTAAATTGAATACAAAAATAAAAAAGATATGAAAAGTTTAGAAAGAAGCTACAGGAACACAAGGTCTTTCCACACACATGCAAACAGGTGGGCCCTAAAAACAAGGCATTCTAATAAGAGAGGTGTAGATGAGGAAGTGAGGCCAACATTCCAGGTGGAGAAGGAGAGAAGGTGAGGGTGACAGAAGAGTTGGCATCCCTAAGGGACTGGTCAAAAACCCAAACCACCAAGCCCTAGGAGCTGTCAATATTTAGTGGTATAGCCATCCTTAGCATTGATGGGCATGTGATTTGCTGTGGTTTTAGGGGGTACTTGAGCTGCAAAGTTAGGAAAGCCACTCTTGTAGAAGAACCTCACGAAAGTGAGCATGAGGGAATTCAACACCTACCTTACACCAGTACTACTGAGACAGGGAGAAGTTTAAGGTGTCAGGCAGGAAGCAAAGACATAAAGAGGAACAGAGAATGGCTTTATAGGCAGCACATGGCCTAGGCATTCCCTTTCTGCCAAAGGTCAGCGCAATCTATATAACCATGCCGCCTCACACTGAGGCAATGAAAAGCATTCATAGGTAAGGCAGAGACCATTTTTCAGAGTTTATGGTACAGTGCAGAAGGACTCAAAACCTACAGCAGTAAGTTAAAAAATCACTACCTAGAACAATGGAAGTATAATTGAGGAAGATTATTTTTAAATTATGAATGCTGACTATTTTTTTTAAAAGGCTAAGAATTCTCTGCAATTTTAATCAGTCAGTCAACAGATCAAGGAGCAGAAGAGTTTAGGAGCCAATCAATAGAAGACGCTGGACCACACTAGAACAAGAGATCAATCTCTGTCCAAGGTTCTGGCATCTTCTCTCTTAAGAGGAAATTCTTAAAGTAATTCAATGCATTCTTTTCATTCTAAGAGTTTTCATGATGAAGCATACAACTGTTCTATGGAGCAAAAAGGGAATCCCTTAAATGTAGGATATGTAGGAGGAATTATCTCCTTTACTTTCTTGGCCATTCCAGTAAGTTTTGATTTAGTGGAAGAAATGCAAGATAAAATTTGTCTTAGATAGCAAAAGGATAGGAAAGCTTGCTCAGGAAAGATAAAGTTCTGCCAGTTATAACATACTGAACAGTATCTAATTTAGAGTTTCACATTTTTAGGGAGTGTGAAGAGATCAAAGAGTCAGGAATTATGCTAGGGAAGCTATGATAGGCACAGAAAATAGGACCTATCAAGAAAGCTTTAAAAAGTGTGCAGCAGTCCTTAAAGATGGAAAGGTTTTGCTGATTTAATATGACTTAAGGTGACTTTGAGGAATACAAAAGATTCCTTTTTTTTTAAAGGCTAAGAATTCTCTGCAATTTTAAACAGTCAACAGATCAAGGAGCAGAAGAGTTTAGGAGCCAATCAATAGAAGACGCTGTACCACACTAGAACAAGAGATCAATCTTGTGTGTTTATAATAATACTTTGGAAAAAATTCTGGTCAAATATCAGAAAAATAACTCGTAACAAATCAAAAGATATGGAATTAGCTGCTTGGGAAAATGCTTTCCTACAATAAGGATATAAGAGTATGTAAGAAAATCAATCAATCAGTCACTTTTTCATTTGGAATTACTTAGGTACGATGAGCTGCAAGTGAAAAAAGAAAGCAAGTGCAAGTTTAAACTTTGTAAATAAAAATGCAAGCACAGAAAATGGAAAGAGGAGGCAGCATCCCAAGGGAAGATGCCAACAGAAAAGAGTTGGCATAGTTTAATACAGTTAAACTATGTCCTTATTCCAAAGTTCAAAACAAAACAAAAACAAACAGACACACAAAAATAAATGTACCCTGTAGATGTAGTTATGTTGACAATGTTATAAAACAATATGTAATGTGTGATTACAATTTTTAAAGTATGATATATACAGAAATATATATCGCAAAATGTATCTCTCTGGAGACATTACAGGTGACATTGTCTTTCTTTGTATTTAAAAAATACATATTCCCAAATTTCTATAACAAACACTTTGTGACCAATGAAAATAAACAAATATCTTAAAGGAAAAAAAGAAAGGAAAGAAGACAGGGAAGAGATCAATTTTCTCCCATTCTGAACAGCAGAGACGTGGGTACTTCTCTCTCAGAGGGAAATGTACTAAACAGAAGATGTTGAGAGCAGAGTAATAAAAATGAAGAGAGCATTAACTTTTGAGGGACTGGGGATGTTTAGCTTGGAAAGAAAAGTGTGCATGAGGTTTGCCTCCAAATATTTCAATGACTATCTTGTTAAAAAGCAATGTAATATTCCATAGGCCTAAAGAAATAGATTCAGGATACTGGGTATCAACTAAAAGGAAACTTATTTTGGCTCATTATAAAGAAGAAATTTAATGGTCACAGCTACCCAAAGTTTGGATGCATTTCTCTGGAGTATAATGAATTTAAGATACTTAAGCATACTCTGAGTTCCTGGACTGAACATTGTAGAATGGGAGACTCTTTAGTTGGAGCAAGTGAATCTTAAGGTCTACATCAACACTTTTTTTTCCTCTCTAATCAGTTTCACTATAAACAAGAAAAATTATTTTTCACTTTTGGCTATGGCTGAAATTAGATTAGCAAATTATGGCTGATGGAGTGACTACAGATACTTTCTCAAATGGAGCTGAATCACTTGGTCAAACTAAGCCTCCTCTTATGGCCTTCATGTGTGACTTCTCGTCTTTTGCCTCAAGATGCTGCTGTGAATACATACCGTAAAATGTTAATTTTTAAAATTGCAACTGTATTTGCTAGTAATGTCCACATGTATTCCTGGGGCAATGGTGGCGTGTATTAAGGTGAGGCTGATTAATATAACTGAGGTTGAAAACATCTGAGTAATGGCATGTGATCTTACAGAGTATCAGATAGGCTTGGTAGCAGGAAACGACATAAAACTTTTGCTTTCTTTTATAAATCAAATAATTATCTTAGTGTCATTGTGGTAAATGGATTAGACAATTTTGTTCTTTCTGATGGTTTTCATTGAGTTAGAAAAAATAGAATATCCTGGATTTGCACATTCAAGGAATTGAATTTCTTATCTTTATTGCCAAGGAGGATTTTCCATAACAGAGAAGAATCGATAAGTATTCTCACTATGACTTTACACATCCCAAATCTGAGAAATGAGACCGAGGAAAGTAGAGCTTGTCTCTAATTATGAATTTGCCAATTTGAGTCTGTAGGAAGTGGAAAATAGGGACTTTGATTTTATTTTCTATACTTCTCTACTGATTGAGTTTTTTATATGACCATTAATTATTTTTATAATAAAAATAAATTATAAAAATTAAACATTTAAAGGCTAGCATTGCTGAAGACTTGTGCCAATACACAGCAAACGCAATGAGGTATAGGCAGGGCTGAATGTGGTGGAAAGCAATCTTCTCATTTCTATAGCTCTAGTTCAAATGTTGGCTCTGCTTCTTACTAGCTATATGATTTTTATTTGTCTTCACTTCTAAAGCTACTTTTATTATTTACAGACTTATATGATGACAGGTATTTTTTTTAATTCCAGCACTTTAAAAATATTGTTATATTGCCTTCCTGCCTCTATTGTTTCTGACGAGAAGTAGTTTTCCCTCTGGGTAGTGTATCTTTTTCTTTTGCTGCATTCAAGCTTTTCTTTTTGTTTTTGGGCTTTAGCAGTTTGACGGTGATGTACATACCTACATGTGATTTTCTTTGCATTTGTCTTGAGATTTGCTGAGCTTCTAGATCTGTTTGATATCTTTCAATAAATTTAAAAAGTTCTCAGCTATTCTCTCTTCAAATATTTATTCTTCCCCATTGTCTCTCTCCTTTTCCTCTGGAAGTCCAATTGCATGCATGTTGGACAGTTTCATATTGTTCCATATATCTAATCTATTCTGTTTTTCTTCCCCTCCCCCTTTTTTCTATGCTTCAGTTGAATACTTTGTACTGATCTACCTTCAAGTTCACAGATTCTTTCCTCTGCTGAGCCCTACATTCTTCATTTCCTTTACTGTGTTTTTTATTTCTAGTATTCCCATTTGACTATTGTTAAAATAGTTTCCTGATCTCTGGTGAAATTCCCCATGTCTATATAAATTTTGGTGACCTCTTCCACTAGTATTAAGATTTTTATCATAGTTATTATTAAGTTTGACAATTTTCCGATAATTCTAATATCTATGACATCTCTGGGTCCGCTTCTATTGATTACTTTTTCTCTTGACCATGTGTCCATTTTCTTGCTTCTTTGCATATCTAGGAATTTTTTTCTTGTGTCTGGACCTTTTGTATCAAAGAATAGTATAGACTGGACTAAGTAATATTTACTTAGAGAAAGGGCATGTTCTTTATCTTACGTAAGGCTTCTTGATTGGGGGACTGAGTTATTCTGATCAGTGGGACTGGGTTTTCTTGCAACTTTAGTTTGACTTAGTTTACCATTTTTTTTTAATAACTTGAGAGCGAATCAGTATTTAACCTTCTTCATGGCATGGGATCTGAGTACTGGTGAGGGTCTAGAGATATCTTTGCATTTTATAACCAAGTTATCAGCTTTCTGAACCATTAAAGATATATCTTTGCTTTATAGCTCAGATGACCACTATTTGAGTTGTTGGGGAATTCTCTTTCCTCCATCCCTGTACCTTAACAGGGTTTCTGCACCTATGGAGAAAGATTTCTGTCAGTTCTCCATTCCTGCCATAGCAGCTGAAAGTCTGGAATGTCTCCTACTCATTTGTCTCAGATCTCCTACACTACTCTCCTTCAACCTTCAAAAGATAGCTGTCAAACACTTGGGGAGGCTCCACACACCTCAAGTAGGATCTCTTTCAGGTCTCCTGTGCTGGCCTTCAGCCTGTGTATACTACATGCCCAGCATTAGGTAAAGACCTATGGAATAAAGCTTACAGGTGTGTGCAGACCTGCTCTGTGGCTGGGATCCTTTGGAATTATAATCTGCCTCACCAGCCCACATATGGCCATTAAAACCTAAAGTTTTTCCTGTTTTTTCTTTCCTCTTTCTAAGGTATTAATAGATTCCTTCTCTTGTTATCTGCCAGGGATGAGAGAAACTGTGGATTTTTTTCTCCTACAAAGGGAATTTTCTGGAGTTGTGTATACTTAGGTTCCTTTTCAACCTTAGCTTTCTGGGGGGTTGAAAAAAACTATAATTTTATAGCTTATCAGGTTTGCTTTTGTTGTTAGAATGAGAGTGATGGTCTTTCGTGACTTATTATATCCTAAACCAGAAGTCACTACATAATTTTTGATAAGTTAATTAACTTCTCTGAGCCTTAGTTTCTTCATCTGTAAAATAACCTATAGGCTGGTTATGAGGCTTAAAGGATAAAGTAACTGTGTCACATATCATCATTTCTTTTCTCTTTCTCCTTTGGGTGGTACTTGTGCATAGTGTGGCTATAAAATCAAACAACTCATTCACTATGCACTATTTCTTTTTCCTTCATTTAATTGTGCACTTCTTTTTGTCAATGTTCATCCAAGTTGAATAAACAGAATTTTTACCTGTTGCTTCAGAAAATTTTACTTATCCTGCAATACAATAGTTTAATTCTGAGCTATGGCTTAAGTAAATTAATAGCCAATCCTAAAATAGTCATGTATAATCAAACACTGTCTCTCAAATATCATCAAATTGATTAACATTTTAATGAAACCACCAGAGTTACAAATTTATCTCTGTGCACATAAAATGATCAATATATGTTAAGAAATAATTTTTATTTGATAGACATTTCCCAGTTTTGTGAGCCAGAAAATCTGAGTGACAGATATATTAAGGTGACCTGCTTAAGGAAGGAACATAAAGCACAGTAGAGAACATTCTCAAACTTAATTTTACTGTCCTAATTCTCGCAGCCGTCATCTAAACCATGCTGCTACTTTACACAGATTTGGGATTCTTGGAACCTACATCATGTTACATTCATTATTTTTTAGAGAAGTAATAGGAAGCATATATATTAAACTCACTTCTTTTTTGGATGAAACATTAATAAAAATGCCACAAGAGTACAGAAAACTGTAAGTAAGTGACATTGAGTTATAGAAACAGGCAGAATACATTTGGCTGAGGGGTATTACCTTGCACTGATTCCTCTAGGTGTTTCCAATCCATTCTTCCCATTCAATACCAGTAAACCTCCCCTGGAATCCAAATGTTATAATATGTCTAAGAGTTATCCCTCATACTCTGCTTTCTAAGCACAAATAATCTTTCTTTCTTTATTTATTTTTGAATGAAGATTCTGATGAAACTCTAGCTAAATGGACTTGAGTGCTTTGGTTTGCATGATGCCCTAAAGGATTATTACTGATGTCATTTATATGATCACAAGCTGTGTTTACAGCAATAAAGCAAGCTAGGCTTGGGTAGTATTAATAGCCCTACTAATTACACTACTATAAAAGGTTTATGGATGGTATAAATTCCTATATTACTATCCAGTGCTCCAGCAGTGGCATTATTCCAGAGGAAGGTATCACAGGGCTCATTTGTTTTCCCTTTTTCACACTCATTCATGAGGCGATGATAAACAAGAGACTGAGTGAAAGAAGAAAGAAAGGAGACTACTGGGATGTACTCTTATACCAAAAACAGACTGCGTGAGGGATTGTTATCATTTACGTTTTATTTTAGGATTTAAAAGTTATTTCATGTTGCCAACAAACATATGAAAGGATGCTCATTTCACAGGTAATTAAAGAAACAAAATTTAAAACTATGAGACATTTTTTACCTTTCAAATGAACAAAAAAATTACTGATAATATCCAGTGGTGACAATTAAATGGGGAAATAGGTACTCTTGAATACTATTAGTAGACTTTTGAATTAGTAGCACCTTTTTGGGAGGAGAGGGTATCGGAAGGAAATTTGGTGGTATTTATCAATATGTAGAATGGCCTACAAGAATATTTCTTGTGGCCGGGCGCAGTGGCTCACGCCTGTAATCCTAGCACTCCGGGAGGCCAAGGTGGGCGGATTGCTCAAAAGTCAGGAGTTTGAAACCAGCCTGAGCAAGAACGAGACCCCATCTCTACTAAAAAAAAATACAAAGAAATTAATTGGCCAACTAAAAATATATGGAAAAAATTAGCCAGGCATGGTGGCACATGCCTGTAGTCCCAGCTACTCGGGAGGCTGAGGCAGGAGGATCACTTGAGACCAGGAGTTTGAGGTTGCTCTGAGCTAGGTTGATGCCATGGCACTCTAGCCCGGGCAACAGAGTGAGATTCTGTCTCAAAAAAAAAAAGGAAAATTTCTTGTAAAATGGATGGTATAATTCAAAATTGGAAATGATCTGCATGATCACTAACTGTGGGCTTATCAATACTATTTCAGTAATTAAAACTTATATGGTAAATGTACATGTAATGATATGAAAATTTTTCAGGATATATTAAGTGAAAAAGACAAGCTATAGAACAATTTTAGTTTCTAGCATTTACATGAAAAACACACTATAACTACATTTATGTATATATATGTGCATAGAAAAAGCCATGAAAGATGAATAACAAAATTTAACAAAGATTTCCTTTGGAGAGTGGGATTTATGGTAGATGAGAAGCACTATCTTTTTGTTTTTAAACCATATTTATTTGAAATGTTTATATTTACATAAACACTGAATGTTTATATTCATGTGTTATTTGGGTAATTTAAAAAATAAAAGTAAATTCAAAAAATGGTTATAACATTGTCACTTCAAATATTGTTGCAGAGTCTCTTGTTGCTAATATGTCCATATGCTAAATTCTATAAGGGGCTCTCCACAGCTCCCTTATAGAATATAGCATATGGACGTAATAGCAAGTAGACATACTAGCATATTATATCTTTTATATAAGGTGGACATCTGCCTTAGAAGCAGTCCAACAAAGATATTTGATCCAAAGATTTATCATTAAGGATAGCTTTTAACTTATTTTAATTCTTAATCAAATTGGATTGATTTTAATTGGAAGTTCTATATTGAGAAATAAATGGGCTTTTTTAAGTTTAGCAATAATGCCAAATGTAGGGTACAGTGTCAGACAAAATTACTTCTAATAAAATTAGTACTTCAAATATTAAGTTTATTTATTTTTTACATTAGAATCAAAGTCTCCCACTCTGAAATTCAAGGCTTGTATTTTAGAACACACCCTGTTCAAAGAACAAAAATTAGTGTATTAGATGTTTGGCCTCCTTTCCTCAACTAGACAGGCTAATTAGAAAGCAGGTAGAGCAACATCCTACTATCTTGATTTTGAAATTCTTTGAGTCCTTATTAAAAGATCTTATTTTGGTTCACAGAATAAAGCAGAGAAGTGCATGTTGATTTCGATAGATAATGAAAATAATCACTTTTTATCAACCAATCCCTCCACCAACTTTTTAAAAAATTCTGATTTTAATCTAAATCATAAATGAAGGATTTACATGACATCCAGTGTCTAGTGGACTACTGCACTTTGGCTTAGAGCAAATAAAGTTTTAAAAGAGGGACTGTTGGGATGAAAGTGTGGCAGGTATCAGAGACAGAAAGCAGTTTGGAGGTGGTAGCAGCAGTCTAGGGCAAGGATGATGGGTGGCTTGGCTTTTGGCAGTGCTAGAGCTGTGGGGGTGGGGATAGGGTACCTGTAAGGGTCTCATACCGTGTTAGGAACACAGTGGGTTTCATAGATAATTGTGACATTTAAATGAAGACAACTTTGCATCAGTCAACATATTCTACAAACAAATTAAATTCTAATCCCAAAGATGATATGGGGTTTCCAAGTTAGTTTGTTGAATGTGTTTAAGTGTTAGCCATGAGGGCTTGCATAGATATACAGGGATACATGTGGTGTGGTTGAAGAGACCTTCACTAGGGGAAGATTCCCTCTGATGCTTTTCAGGTGAAGCTACGAATAAATTTAGATTAGAGATTTTGATCCAAGATTAATAGGACATGATAATGGTTTCTTCAAAGGAATCATAATCACTGCTACATTTGGTTGGATATTTATCTGTGCTACTGTCTGAAAACAAATTGGGACTAGTGGAAATTGTGCACATTGTGACTCTGCTATCAGAGGCACCATTAATTTACTTCTCTAGAATACTGTGAAATGGCAACCTAATACTCTGAAAGACGCGATGAACATTTGCTGAATGGAGCATGCTGCATACTCAGAACATGAGATGAGCTAGTTGGTTAAAAGTAAGAGGCTGATATTTGGTTCTCCCTTCCTGCTCTTCTGCAGATGCTAAGGGGCCCAGGGAGGGGTTGGAAGTCTTTCTTCTCTGCTAAGTACCAGGATGAAGCCCATGAACCCTGATATTCTCCACAGTGTTTTTACTTGGTCACTTTTCATGTTATTATATAACATAAGATTATTGTGGCTTTTATGGGGGTTGTTAGAAACTTGGGAGGAGCTTAAATTCGGTATACCAGCAAGAGCTGAAGGTACAGCCCCAAATCACCAGGAGAAAGATAAAGGCTCCACAAAGGGGTAAAGCCATAAAAGTAAAGAACTATTTGCCACTACATAGAGGGGTCACCTGAGTCAGGGGTCACTTGACGTAGATCTGTGATCCATACTGTGATCCAATTGTAACTGCTGGTTAGGGGAGAGGAGACCCTTGAGGGCCTTGGAAGTCACTAATGTAGTAGTTCCACCCTTACCCACAGTTTCACTTTTCATGGTTTCAGTTACCCATAGTCAACTGTGGTCTGAAAATAGGTGAGTACAGTACAATAAATTATTTTAAGAGAGAAAGAGAGAGCGAGCACATTCAAGTAACTTTTACTAGAGTACATTGTTATAATTCTTCTATTTTATTATCTTGTTGTTGTTAATCCCTTACTGTGCCTAATTTATAAATTAAACTTTATTATAGGTATGTATGTGTAGGAAAAAACACGGTACTGTCCTTGGTTTTAGGCATCCATTGGGGGTCTTAGAACATATCCCCTGAAGGTAAGGGTACTACTGTAATTATTAAAATAGCTACTGATTTAGTTCATAGAAGCCCAACAGTCAAGAAGTCACCATAATGGAGGTGAAATAATCTTTTATGAGCATTATGATCTTATGGGACCACTGTCATACATGCAGTTAGTTGCTGACTGAAATGTCCTTATACAGCACATGACAGTAAACCAAAACTAAGGAGGTGGATGATGTCTGGGTGGTATTCTCCCACAGAGATAATGGGGGTCGGGGGACTAGTGCAGGGACTGAAGGAACAGGAGCTCCTCTTCTTAAGGCAAAGTCAGGATCCTGGTGCAAAGGGCATGGGCACCACCAGAGAAAGGCCAAAGGGAGGCCATGAAATAGCAACTTAGTGATTCTAACTACTTATAATGAATTCTTCTGCTGTAAGTAATTAGGAAAGTGAGGACTTGGGGCTGAATGAAGAAAGGAGTGGTGAAGTGGATGACAGAGAAGTACAGTCATGTGTTACATAGGGATGTTTCAGTCAACGGCTGACTGTATATACATTGGTGGTCCTGTGAGATTACAATGGAGCTGAAAAGTTCCTGTTGCTTAGTGATGTCACAGCCATTGTAACACTGTAGTGCAATTACTTTATTTTGAAAACAAATTTAGTGTAACATAAATGTACAGTATTTACAAAGTTTACAGTAGTGTACAGCAATGTTCTAGGCCTTGATATTCACTCCTCTCTCTCTCTCACTGACTCACCCAGAGCAACTTCCACTCCTGCAAGCTCCATTCATGGTGAATGCCCTATACAGGTGTATCATTTTGTTTTATCTTTTATACTGTATTTTTACTGTACCTTTTCTATGTTTACATATATTTAGATACACAAATACCATTGTGTTACAATTGCCTATAGTAACACGGTGTACAGATTTGTAGCCTAGGAGCAACAGGCTATATCATATAGGTTGTACGATCTAAGTTTATGTAAGTATGCTCTATGATCACACAACAACGAAATCACCTAATGACACATTTGTCAGAACATCTCACCATGTACAACCTCTGTGGAAAGTAATATGGAGATACCTCAAAGAGATAAAAGTAGAACTGCCATTTGATACAGCAATCCCACTACTGGGCATCTACTCAAAGGCAAAAAAAGACATTCTATAAAAAGACATCTGCACTAGAAAGTTTATAGCAGCACAATTCGCAATTGCAAGATGTGGAAACAACCCAAGTGCCCATCAATACATGAGTGGATTAACAAAATGTGGTATATGTATACCACGGAGTTCTACTCAGCCACAAAAAACAGTGGTGATCTAGCACCTCTTGTATTATCCTGGATAGAGCTGGAGCCCATTCTACTAAGTGAAGTACCACAAGAATGGAAAAACAAGCACCACATGTACTCACCATCAAATTGGTATTAACTGATCAACACTTATGTGCACATATAGTAGTAACATTCACTGGGTGTCAGGCAGGTGGTAGAGGGGCGGAGGGGATGGGTATATTCACACCTAATGGGTGCAGTGCACACCGTCTGGGGGATGGACATGTTGAAGCTCTGACTCAGGTGGGCCAAAGGCAATATATGTAACCTAAACATTTGTATCCCCATAATATGCTGAAATAAAAAAAAATCACTCCCTAAAAAAAGAAGAACATCTCCCCGTGTTAAGCAACACATGACTGACTGTAAATGTTTTTGCAATGAAGGTTAGGTGGAGGTAAGAGAAAGGGAGGCCCTTAGATTTGTACTCTTGCAATTATAGGCACTCTTTAGTTAACACTCTCCTCCTCTTATCTGTGAGCTTGGAGGGGTCAGAAGAAGGCAGATCATCTTTAATCAGTCAAGCATCCTTCATACCTAGTAGTACAGTGCCTGATAGACAAAAGCCTTTCAAAAGCACTAGCTTGAATAAATGAATAGTGAGTGAAATCTTGAATGAATGAATACATGAAGAAAGTAATGAATGTAGTAATGAAGGAAGGGAATAGAACTGAAACTTACATAAGAGAAATTTGAATAAATGTAATCAGGTTGGAGACTTCTAGAAGGCTCCATATGAAGTCATCATGGGCAGAACTAAAACTATAAAACTCTCTGCATCCTTGGCTTGTGCACTAGGTTGACTTCCTTAGTTAAGAGACACTTAGTATAGGAACACATTTACCAATGACTTTCCTCTGAAGTGTTTGAATTATTCAACATACCCGAGGTCAAAACAACAGAAATCAGGAGTTGAGAGCTGTGAGTTTCCATATAGTAAATAACTTACAATTTTTAACAGTGCAAATAGTGCAGAGACTTGTACATTTATGTCACTTACATAAGCTATGCCCACACATTTCTCTGCTGAGAAGTTACTCACCAAGTTCTTTAACTTTATTTTTAGAAGTTGAGTTCTTCACTTGCTTCTGAATGATCTAACTTAGTTTCTTTTAGCCTAACAAAAGTTTAAAATCAATAGGTTGCTTAAAGCTGTGCTATTATGGTCCCAAGTTTAACACTGCACAGCTGGAAATTTCAACCTCGGCAAATGACATCCACTAAGCCAAAAGTTGAAATGTGCATATAGGTGCAGAAACTGCTGCTTTGGATTTGCTAAGGCCCCAGTAGTCCACTGAGTTTGCCTGTGGCCTGCTCCTCCTGCTCCACAAAGGCTGAGCAACAGCCCCATGATCTGTGTTAATGTGGCCTTCGCCTCTTCTCAGATGACACCTGGTGGCCACTTCCCTGGCTTTGTAGCCCTCAATGCTTTATGTTCTGTCAGTTTATTTTGGAGCTCTTTTTCATCTTGGATTGTTTTTAAGTTTTTTCCTCTTCCCACCCTAATTTTATTTTTCATTTTAATATTTAATAGAATGTTCTTACATTCTATTTCAAATGGGAGCAAGATTCCTTTTCATGACCTCATCCAAGGACAGTTCTTGTCAGTGGGGTAGTTTGTTAGTGGGCTAGATCTCTGCTTGCAGATTTCTTACTGTAGTATCCATTGAAATGGCCTTAAAAGGGATTGTGCTGCTCATTGATGATTCCAAATAATTAATGAAGATTTGGGGTTTCGACTGTAAAACAGTGACCCAATTTTCCCTCTGGGAATGTATCTGAAGATTTCTACTGTTGTAATAATAGGGTCTTCCAAAGCATCTATGGCTCTTGTTCCAAAAACTGATTCCTTGCTGGAAATTATCAGGGACAAAATTGCTACCCTGTCCTCACTTTGGCCACATTACACATCTTTTTCCTCAACTTCTCCAGCTGCCACGTGCCTCAGTCAGCAGGCCAAATGGGAATTTGATTTTCCCAGCTGCTGTGGAGCTGCTTTGCTTTCTGTCTGTGTTTTCAGTTGGTTGCAGTTCACAGACATGGTCTGTGTGCTATGGAAGAGAAAATATTCAGGAAAGAAGGTGGTCAAGCTTGTTTTACAAAATATTTTATTTGAATTGGTATCCTTGAGCTCCAAGCCTTTTCTTCAGCAAATAATAGTAACTTGGAGTGGTTAGCTGCAGACACAGCTTAACCTGGATCTGGATCTTCTCTGCAATGTCTGGATTTGTAATGACAGTCCTGTGTAAATCAAGGGAATGGGAATGTTTTTCTTCCCAGTTAAGGCTACGTGAGACAGAAAAAGCTGGATGAGGAGAGGAAACAGAAGAGTTAGGACAAACAAACACACACACACATACACACACACAGAAAACAAGGGAAGAGAAAGGGTGGGAAGTATTCTGCCTTAAGATTTCCCAGTCTTAATCAAAGCTCTAGGACAAAATACTTAACTCATCTGGAGCAAGCTCTGGCCTAGGGAATTGTTCTTTCAACTTATTCCTTTGACAACCCTCTCTTCTCCTCCCTAATCTCCCATAGTTTGGACCATTTGGGTGCAGTTATGCCTAAAAGTCCAAGGGTGGCTTTTTTGCGTGCCTATTGTTTCCTTTAGCTTGGCTTCTTCAAGCAGAATGTCTCCCACTCTACACCCTGGAGGCAGGCCTTTGGGCCTGTGCGTTTTAGAATTACTCTTGTGCTAGTATAATCATATCTCAGCGAATTTTCTCATTTACAATGGCCATTGTAGTGGTAAGAAAACATTTAGAATGTCTCTTCTGTTTGATCCTTCTATGAATCATACCAGTGTCTACTCGGACATCTAGGGACAAGTGAAGGAGAACATATATGCTGGATTATGGCCATTAAATTTGAGAATTGGTTCAAATTAAGGGTTATGTATATAAAATTCAACTTGCTGGGGAGAAGAATCAACACATTTTAAGCAAATCCAATCTGATCTGATGGTGGCATATCGTCTTCACTGAAGGTTTTCTATATGCCTGACACTGTCCTATAAGTTTTTCATGCATCATCTCCTTTAGTTCACATGAAACCCAGAAGGTAGTTACTATCATTATGAAGAAATACAGCACAGGCAAGTTATGGAAACTTACCAAGGTGACCCAATGGCTCTTGAATTTTGATTAAATTTAGGATAAAAAGTCCAGATCCTAATTGTTTAAAATTATATTTTAATATAGTGGACTTAAGTAATAATTCCTAAATCTGATTCTTAAACATAGACATTTTCTTAGAAATGACTAATTAGGCAATTAAATGTAAAAGAAAGTGATATCCGTACTACTTTTTGAGAGGCGTTTCAAATAGGAACACAAATTCTGATCATTTTCTTTTATTTGGAAGTTACTTCTTTCGTGTTTTTCCTCATATGGGTCACTGAAGGGGCCCAGTCACTTCAACTAGTAATAGAATTCACTCAGTTGCAAGTACCACATTCGAATTTGGTTAGTTACAACAATCCTCTTCCCAGCCCTCAAAAATCTCAGAAATGGGAATCAATGAAACCAAACGTTCAAAAAATTCATAGGCAGGAAATTGTGATCCAGAGACAATCACAATGCAATTCTAAGACTTAAAGAAACAAAAATTGCTTGCTTCATTTTTTTTCTTCCTGCAAATCTCATGCAGTAGAGTGCAATAACGTCTGCAAGATGGCTAACTGCCGAGTCTTTGATTTAATGAAAACTTAGGGAAAGCAATTCAGTTCACTGCAGGGACTGCTTTGTTCTTCCATTATGATTCTTTTTTAATGAGAAAGATGATTGTAGGGATAAACTCTATTCCTCTGAATTTTTACACTAATTATATACAAAGCACTATTTTGGCAGAAGGGGACTTATCTCCTTCAGGCAATACAGTTATCATCTTGTAACCACCCTTCAATCTCCTACATGAACACAGGAGCTGCGTGCCAGGAATGAGTATTGCTCTATGCCAGCTCTCAGCATGGACAGATGAATGCTTAAAGATTTCCAGAATTAGCAGTCAGCGTGGACTACAGATAAAACAAGGAGACAGCCCCTCCCCCCAAGCTTATATTCTGTTTAGAATGAAAGAATCAGAAGGGCATCCATTAATGAAGTATTTGGCATGGAGAATGAAGAAGGATTCACTGCATAAAGTGTGTGTTTGTGTGTGTGTAAGTTTATATGAGGATTCATTAAGAAAAGATGGTGTTGCATATTCATGTCAATTTCCTTCAATCTAAAAGTCATTTGTTGCACTAAATGATACTGAGAGTTCTGTCTGTGTAAGGTATCACTCTATTTAAGATTCATACACTTTAGCACAAACAGGACATGTACCATTGGATACTGTAAGTTTGATTAAGACTGTGGGAGATTTGATTTGGTACAGATTCACCCTGTAAGCACTGCATATATATGGAATGTGTGTGTTTTGCATTGTTCGATGGATTCTGAGCTTGACAGATCACGTAACACTAGCAAGTTCCTTAAAGTAGCTACATTTTGGGGGGAAACTGTATTCATCCTTGTAGTCTAAAAGGATGCCACAATAAAGTGGGAAGTTTTAGTGGCACTTCCTAATACCTATACGCTATTGGGAAAATAGCTACATATTGGAAACTCTGGGCCCAATGATAAATTGTAACTACAGTATTACAATGTAACTACAGTATTATAGTAGACATCAATTTCCTTTCTTTCTGTCTTTTCCTCTTTGGTCAGGTGCACTGAAGTATAATATAGATATGATAAAATTCTCTCCTTTTAAGTGTATAGTTTGAAGAGTTTCGACAAATGTATATAATTATGTAATATCCACAACAGTTGAGATATATATAATAGAATATTTTTGTCACCCTAAAAGTTCCCTTGTGCCTCTTCATAGTCAATCTCCTCCCCCAGCCCCCAGATTCTAGAAACCATTGATCTGTTTTCTGTCCTTTTATTTTTGACTTTTCTAGGACATTGTATAACTATGCAGTATGTACTTACACAGTATGTAAGCTTTCGTGTCTGGCTTCTTGCACTGAGCGTAATGCTTTTGAGATTAATCTATATCATCGAATATATCAGTACCTTATTTCTTTTTATTGGTGAGTGGCGTTCCATTATATGAATTTATGAAAATTTGCTTATCCCTTCACAAGATGATAGGCATTTGGGTTGTTTACAGCTTTTGGCAATTATGAATAAAGTAGCAATGAAGAGTTGGGTATAGATATTTGTGTGGAAATTATGCTTTCATTTCTCTTAGAAAAGTGCAATTTCTGGGTTGCATGGCAAGTGTATGTTTAACTTTATGAGAAACTGCCAAGCTATTTTCCAAGGCAGCATTACCATTTTCCATTCCTACCAGCAGTATGTGAGAGCTCTAGATGCTCTATGTACTGGCTGGCAGTTTTGCTAGAAATGGATTATAATTTTCTCTTGTGATGTTCTCCACCAATTTCCCAGCATGATATGTGCATAAGACCCCAGCCCCAAACAGGTTCTTTCCCTTTCCCAGATAACATAAGCATCATTCCCATGAAGTATCTCTCAAAGATTCATCTCTGAAATCCCTGAGGTACAATCTTTCTACATTATGGGGCCTAAAACTCTCCAATCATACTTAAGAAGTAAAAATAAATGCAACCTGACAAGAAATAGGAATGGAGGTTTGCCAAGTAATTTTCCACAAGGGAGACTTTCTAAGAGGCTCCAATGAATATTACCTCACCATACTTCGGTAAGTGACAGTAATATTTTCCCCATGACTCCCAAGGGAGTTATAATTTAGTATTTACATTTGCCCAGTACTTTCTTATTCTGCCAACATGCTAATAACAGCCCCTTCTCCTCTGTGATTTTGCCAAGGTTATCCAGAGAATTGGGAACTGGGCTATAAGTGAACAGAACTCAGGCTTCTACTATGAGAAAATCCTAGATCCTTGTTTAATTCCTTTCACTGCTCTTTTTGACTGGCTGTGGTAAGCATTAAAGAAAACGGGCAAAGAATCACAAAGGCAGAGCAGTACCCACAGAACTGGGGAGGTGAAATCTTCAGGTGACCCTAGGGTCTGACACACTGAAAAATGCCAGATACCTAAGTTTCCAAGACTTTGTTGTGGCTGAAAGGCCTATTTTATTTCTATAAAGTTTTCCATTTCTTCTAATTACATAAATATTTTAAATCCTGCAATATTGCTTATTGAGAATTTAGCTTGTGTAATTGTATGTAAGAAATGTAGTATTTCTATAGAGAACAAATAAGAACAAAGCCTTCCAGCTAATACTTCCCCAGTCGCCACCCCTAACCCCTCAAGAAAATGAAAAGGAGGAATACTTTCTTGGCACAAACTCTGAGAATAATATTTATGTAAAATGCCAAGGGCTGTGGAACTGGACAATTAGGCCATGAGTTGTGTTCACGTGTTGTGCATAGACAAGGCTGCAATTTTAATCTATTTCTTCCATTTCCTCTGCCCTACTTGAATACTCTGGGTGGGGAAAGGAAGATGGTGGGTAGGAGGGGCCAGGAGAGAGTGAGTACCTGCATATCCAACAGACTTCATTTCTTCAGTTTCTTTACTCAGAATTAAAATTTTAGCCTAGACCTCTAGGATTTCTGTCTTCTGGAATTTAATGTCCAAAAATGAGAACATTTCTCATGAAGAGTATCAGTATGACATGCAGTTTACTTTTCAGTATTCTTTCTTTGAAGAAAATCAAGGGGTTTCTACATAGTGATATTTTCATGACTGTTCTATTAGTATTATTAGAGATCTGTTTCATTTTTACACAAAGAAATACATAAATGATTTAACAAACAGTTTGATATCTATGTTTCAAGAACTCACTGTAAAGTGAAATACATGCAATACTTATCAAATTGCTTTTAGCTGGAAGTTTGTCTTTTACCAAAATTGGAAAAGCTTATAAAAATGCCTTTCAATGAAAAACCAAAACTTGCAAAACTAGTCACCAGAAATATTGAAGCTGTTAATACTCTAATTATGTTCAATGATGGCAACATTTTCTTTATTTTTACAGGTCTCTGTGTAAAAGCAAGCACATACTTCTGATTCTATTCATACTTTCATTACCAATAGCCATTTTTTTCCCACTGCCATGACTTGAAAACAAGGACTGAGAGTGTTTTCTTCATACCCTCAGAATCCTGCCTTTACTCAACAATCCTACCTCCCTCATCAATGAATAAATTGTTCCTGAGAAAACAATAAGGAATTAGAGAGAAAAGAACATAGAAAAATGGTAGCAGAAAAAAGGGAGGAAGAAATTATTAACTATTTTAAAATTTTGTGGTTTAGGGAGAAGGTTCAAGATGGCTGACTAGAGATGTCAGATGCAAGTTCTCCTCAGAAGGAACCCAAGTTACAAGTGAATAATCAAAATTCAAAAAGAATATCAAGGGGGAAAGTAATGGAGCATAGCAGAAAACTCACAGGAAAAAGCTGAAGCAACAGACAAAGAAGGAAACGAGGTGGCAGAGGTTGGCTAAGAACTCAAGGAAAGTGGTATTTCATGGAAGGATAGGTGGGGTTTGGGGCTCCCCTTGCCCCTGTGGTGGACTGTTAGTACTGAACTGTCAGAGAGCTCCTCTGCCTTCGTGAAACCAAACAATGGTCTGGCTGGTGACTTGGAGACTTCTTGAGGGCATTGTACCAGACTGTGAACTTGCACCAGCATATTTGTTTTCAGTTGGGCCATACTGCCTTGGTGCTCAGACCCAGGTGTAGAGAAAGGGACTTCCCCTCACCCTCCACCCACTGCTGCAGACATAGCTGTGGTTGCTCCCATGAGAATTTGGCACAGGTGCATTGGAGGATGGCCTTTCTGGGGCTGTTGGGGCGACTGTATCCCCACTGGCAGTGTGGCCACTGGGCCAGGCTTGTGCAAAAAGTGGGGCTCCTCCCTGCTCTTCATGGAGTGGCAGCATTCCTATAGCAAAGAGCAGGAAAGGCAGGTAGCTATGTGTTTTGGACTAAGTGGGGAGGCTTTATACCACAATTATTTTGGTGGTGAGCCATGGAGCAGGTGTCTTTTATGACTCTAGGCTACATTGCAGCAGTAGAATCTGACTGAACTAAGCTTCCTGAGTGCCAGGATGGGAGCATGACAGTGCCCCTGTGGTAATGGGGCACTTCCCTCTTCCCTCTGCACAACCTTTGTGAATTTCATCAGGAGTTTCCCTGCCACCCCAGTCAGGGGCTGGTGCTTGTAACATACCATTGAGGGACCTGAGTAAGGGCTTGTATGGTACAGTGCTACCCACAGTTGACCTCCCCATCTGGGGCTAAGCAGGAAGCTCAGGCCTCTGTGCATTCACAGACCAGGCCATTGCCTGCTGCAACTGAGAGCTTCTTGTGTAAACAAAGATCAAGCATAAACCTAACTGTTACTGCTACCTGTAAGTGCCACATGCTGGCTTGGAGGTTGAACGGCACAACCCAATACAAAATCTGCTAAAACAAGTGCACTTCACTTAGGAATGGGATAAGCTTCTTAAGACCTCTGCCAGCCCCTCTGGAGACCATAAACCTGCTCACATGCCCAATATATCACCAGTACTATAACCAGCATTTGAGAAAGCCATGACACTAAGTTGTAAAAGAAGAAGTCAAATTATTCCTGTTTGCCAATGATATGATCATATACCTAGAAAATCTTAAAGACTCCATCAAAAGATTCCTGGAATTGATAAATAAATTTATATTTGATAAATGAATGTAGTAAATTTCAGGATACAAAATTAACATACAAAAATCAATATCATTTCTATACACCAGTAACGACCAAAACAAAAAGTCAATTCCATTTACAAGAGCTAGGAAAAAAAAAATACTTAGGAATACATTTAACCAAGGAAATGGAAGATCTTTACAAGGAAAACTAGAAAACACTTATGAAAGGAATTGTAGAAGATACAAACAAATTAAAAAATATCTCATGTTCATGGATTCAAAGAATCAACATCATAAAAATGACCATACTTCCCAAAACAATCTCCAGATTCAAGGCAATTCCCATAAAGACAGGAACATCACTTTTTACAAAATTAGAAAAAAAACCCAATCCTAAAATTCATATGGAACCAAAACAGAGCCCAAATAGCCAAAGCAATCATAAGCCAAAAGAACAAAGCTGTTGGCATCACGTTATCTGATCTCAAATTATACTACAAGGTTATATAGTAACCAACACAGCATGGTACTGGCATAAAAATAAACACATAGATCAAAGGAAAGGAATCAAGAACTCAGAAATAAAGCCACATATCCATAGTGAACTGATCTTTGACAAAGTCAACAAACACATATACTGGTGAAAGGATAACCTATTCAATAAATGGTGCTGGGAAAACTGGATAGCCATATGCAGAAGAAGGAAACTGGATTCCTATCTCTTACCATATATGGCAATTAACTCAAGATAAATTAAATACTTAACTATAAGACCTAAAACTATAAAACTATAAAAAGTCAAGAAGAAAACCTAGGAAAAATTCTTCTGGACATTGGCCTAGGGCCTAGGCCCTAGGCAAAGAATTCATGCCTAAGACCTCAAAAGCAAATCAACATAACCAAAAATAGACAAATGGGACTTAATTATAACTAAAGAGCTCTGCACAGCAAAAGAAATAATCAACACAGTGAACAGACAACCTACAGAATGGGAGAAAAGGAGAAAATATTTGCAAACTATGCATCTGACAAATGACTTACTTATATCCAGAATCTATAGGGAACTCAAACAACTCAACAACAACAATAAAAAAAACCCCAAATAACCTTATTAAAAAGTAGGCAAACGTCATGAACAGATATGTTTCAAAAGAAGACATACAAATGGCCAACAAGCATATGAACAATCAGTCAAGATCACTAATCATCAGACAAATGCAAATTAAAACTACAATGAAACATCACCTCACACCAGTCAGAATGACTGTTATTAAAAAGTCAAAAGGTAACAGATGTTGGCAAGGATGTGGAGAAAAGAGACTGCTTGTACACTGTCAGTGGGAATGTGAATTAGTACAACTTCTATGGAAAACAGTATGGGGATTTCTCAAAGAACTAAAAATAGAACTACCATTCAATCTAGCAGTCCCGCTACTGGGTATCTACCAAAAGGGAAAGAAATCATTATATCAAAAAAGATACTTGCACTCATATGTTTACCCTATAGCACTATACACAACAGCAAAGATATGGAATTAACTTGAGTGTCCATCAGTGGAGGATTGGGTAAAGAAAGTGTGGTGTCTATCTCCCTATCTATCTATCCTCCATGGTACGTATATGTATACTACTCAGCCATAAAAAAGAATGAAATCATATCTTTTGCAGCAAAATGAATGGAACTAGAGGCCATTACATTAAGTGAAATAACTCAGAAACAGAAAGTGAGATACTTCATTTTCTCATTTATAAGTAAGTGGGAGCTAAATAATGTGTACACACGGACATAGAGTGAGGAATAATAGACACTGGAGATGTGGAAAGGTGAGAGGGTGGGAGGAGAGTGAGAGATGAAAAATTACTCATTGGGTACCATGCAAACCTTTCGAGTAGTGGTTACACTAAAAGCCCAGACCTCACCACTACATACTATATCCATGTAACAAAACTGAATCTGTACCCCCTAAATCTATAAAAAGGAAAAAACTGAAAATTAAAATTTCATGGTTTACATACACTCAGAAGTTAAAAATTGCCAAAAGAGGAACCATGGATATCTATTATTTAAGGACTGCTAAGCAGCAAGATTTTTGTCATCATTGGTAAGAGAAGCTGATGGGCAAAAAGTTTGATGATACATGTTTTTGTAATAAGAAATGTATCCTATTTTCATCTTTGTTTTCAAAAACTTATCGAATTTTTTTCTTTAATATCACAAAAGCAAGAACTGTTTGGTCTTAAATTAGACTCCAGCTAGAATTATACTGAATTTTAAGAAAAGAGTAGGTATGAGGAAGAGTTTTTCTTTTCAGAATTTTCTAGGCAAATCCATAAGCTTTTGGAAGCTTTACTATACTTTCTTAGTCACATTTCTAAAGCCCTATACTTTGTACATACAGCATGAGTTGTTTGGATTTCAGATGTTACTTCAATGGGTACATTTTAATTTCCTGAATAACTTCTCAAAGTGGTTACAATTAAGCTATTGAAGATAACAGCTACTTAAATTTTACCTAAATTCTAAACTTGATACAATGTCAATGAACTACTTCTTTGAAGTACATTTCTTTCCACAAAGTCATATCTCTGAAGCTGTGTGTTATAAACAGTACGCCTTTTTTAAAAATTTCAGATGCATTTGGAAGAAAACCTAGATCCGACCATGAAGAGGGCTAGACTTAAAATTTGTTCAGCAGGATACAAATTTTTTTTTTTAATTTTTGTAGGAATCAATTAATAATCAAGGGCAAGTTCAAAACTCCAGTTCATAGAGGAACTTATACTGGAACCTGCTGCTTCAGAGTCTTTGATCACTGGTCCGATGAAAATTTGATAGGGAGAACTCAGTTTAACTTTGAAGTCAAATTTCGACAAGGTTTTTATAATAACCTCACCCTTGATGCTCTTGAAGTGCTTCTTGCATTTATTCCCTTGTGTTCAAATGTGAAAATCATACATTTTTAAAAGTTGTATGATTAAAATTATGAAGAAAGATTTGTTTAAAAGTATATTCCTGGTGCTAACTTCATGCTGTTATTTGGCCCACGGTGGCATCAAATTAACACAAGGGCACAGCAGGGTAGGTGCTGTCTGTTCTGGGAGCGGTAGGAAGAACAGCACTTTGCTCAGACCTCCCTGCTGCCCTCAGGGAGCACCAGGAAAGACGGAGGGGGAGAGGGAGAAATTGCGACTATGGGAGACCCTCCCTTGCACACACAAGACTTTCCATCCTCTTCTCTTTGTGGTTCATCCCCTCCCAAATCTTGAGGTGCCTGAATAGAAAGATTATTATGTCTCCAAAACATAGTTTTGAATCAGCCTATACAAAATTAATGTAATTACTATGTTGATTTCCAGATGTTAGCTTAATGCCAGCATATTAAGATTTCTAAAAACGAAGTTTAAAACAAATAAACATTCTGAGTAAACACCCAAATGAAGGCTACCAGCAAAGTTAGCAATAATCTGAGACAATGGTAAAATTCTCTAGGGAGAGCATTTTTGAAATTGGTTCTTTTCATCATTGACCGGGATCAACAGTCAGAATTTCCTTAGCCCTCTTCAGCCCTTTCTTTCCAAAGAGCCTCCAAATTCTTTGTTGCTCCTAGTCCTTGGCCTCTTTGCATTTGTCCCTCTTTCCTATCCATCCCCTCTCTAAATTGGCTGTGATGCCTGCCCAACTGCATTGTTGTGTCTCACTAGGCCTTACACCCAGGGCTGGCTTCTTATTCAAGGTTTTGAAGTTCAAGGGAAAAAAAACTCTTCTTTTGTGCAAAAGGGTCTCCCATGCTGCCTTCTGCTTCCCTTGAACCTCAGAGCCCTGGCCTAGGATGGGCCTCTACCACTTCCTAATCTATATTCTTGAGCATGTTCCTGGGGCTGCCAGAGCCTTAGTTTTCTCATTCATAAAACTTTGGATAAAAATACCTATATCCTTGGATTGATGAAATAAAAGGGATAATTCACATATACGGCTGACGCGTTGTAAAGGCTCATTAGATGGTATCATTATTAGTAACTCTGGGCCTTTTACCAGATTTAGTTTTCTAAGCTTTTCTGGTTTCTACCTATTTTGGTATTGGTATTGTTGAAATTATTGGTATTGTTGAAATTATTCTCTCTGCTTTTTAGAATGTGTTATTTTTTTTTTTTCTGATGCAAGTTTTTGTTAAACCTCTGGACTCCTGGAAAGTAAGATGGACAAGAACCCAAAGACTAGTTAAAATTCATCGTCTTACAGAGTAGACTGGTTCTAAAAATCACTAGGGGAGATAAATTCATCACTTTCATGTGATTTTTTTTGGTAATATTAGAGTGTTACAAAAATTGTTCTTAATCTTATTAGTCTTAATTATACTCCTTGAACTGGGCTAAAGAATTGTATTGTTTTAATATTAATTCAAGCTTCCATCAGTGATTTCTAAGTCCAACTGTTTAGCTCACTCTTCTTGACTGGCTAGGTTACATATTCCTCATGTCAACAGTCTCTCATAAGTTCTAATTATATTTCTCCCCCATTTCCTCACTTCTGGAGGCACCAATGGTGACGTGATGGGGATAACTGTTAGATAACACATTTACATCATTCAAAATTATTAGCTCCCAAATCATACTGAGGAAATATATCTGAGATTCAGTATCTATAACTTTTGTAGTCTGATATTTTATTCTTAAAGTAATTATGTCTACTGATGTTACATTTTAAAAAGCAAGCACTGATAGCACCAATTTTTGAGAAGTAAATGAAATTAGCTACTACAATACTTCAAACAAACCCAAAATTAAATTGGAATTCAGTCTCAACTTGTTCGTTTTCATTCCTTATAGCTAAGATGAAACCTAATACTGACCAAATAATTACAATTATGCAATATTATTCTGGACATCAATCCAACGAAGAAATGGAAAAATTAAATACAGATAAACAGTCCTTATAAATGTTTCAAAAATGTGTGACTATTAAGATGGGTGTATATAGCTATACACACATCCTTATTTATCAGTAATGTATATAATTATCTTCAAAACTATTGATGATTATTTTTGAATGCATATTTTACAGTTGACAGCTACTATTTGGGGAAACATTGTTGCCCATTTCTGGGTCACAGATAAAAGTGTTTACACCATGTCGTAGTCCATTTTGTGCTGCTATAACAGACTACCTGAGACTAGATAACTTATTAAGAACAGAGATGTATTTCTTACAGTTCTGGAGGCTGGAAGTGCAAAGTCAAGGGGCCCACATCATTCCATGGTAGAGGCAGAGAGGCACAAGTGTATGTGGGAGAGAGCAAAGGAGGGCAAGAGAAGGCCAACCTCACTTTTATCTGGAACCTACTCCTGTGATAATGGAATTAATCCATTCATGAGGGTGGAGCCCTCATGGCCTAATCATCTCTTAACACTGTCATGTGGCAATAAATTTCAACATGAGTTTTGGAGGGGACATTAAAGCCACAGCACACCAGATTCAATGGCATAATCATAAGACTCTCAGGCAAACCCTCCAAGGAAATGCCCCAAGGATTTTCAATTGCAACTGCCCGTTAAAAACATTTTTTTTTGCATTGACTCTTGGAGGACTTGCTTTATTGCTTTAATTATTTTAAGTTTAAAATAATTTAATACCTTGCATGATCATTTGTGGTAGTTTCTTTTTTCTTTTTTTCTTTTCCCCTGTGTTATAACTAGAATGTGCTTACTATTTTTGTCTTTTTTTGTCACTTTCCCAAAGAACATATATTTGTCTGCAATTCACTTGGATTTCTCAGGGCTAGTGTTATTTAGGACAGCTGCATCAGGCATGTTCCAAGTTACAGGGAAACACTCTCTTTAGCTCCATTGAAAGGTACAAGGACTGTTAACAGGAATTCACATAGTGAGCAATTGTACATTTCTGCCTATATATGCATTTCCCATGTCCCACTGAATTCATGCAATTTATTCTTCTTTGTGATTTACTCATTCACTTTGTTTGTTGTATTACTACAAAATAGAAAAGTGAGAGTTACGGTTTTGAATCGCCTTATTGATGCTGTATGTGACAAAAGTTATCTGGTCATGGCTCATCATTCTTCTAGGTATTTGTAAAAC
Organism: Lepilemur ruficaudatus; assembly: GCA_963574885.1. Classification (NCBI taxonomy): domain Eukaryota; kingdom Metazoa; phylum Chordata; class Mammalia; order Primates; family Lepilemuridae; genus Lepilemur; species Lepilemur ruficaudatus. Next base: position 5,578 of record CAUYRT010083529.1, on the reverse strand, counting down.
CTATATTCCTGGTGGTTTTGTGAGCTTACCTTGTCTGACGGCTAGTGTGGTGGTATAGACCAAGAAGAGAAGAATGTAATTGAGGAAACTCTGGAAGACTGGCGTGTTGGCATGGAAGTCTTCTGACAGGTATTTGCTAGTCAAGCTAATTCCACAAATAAGGAGGGATAACACCTGGCCCAGAGCCACAGAGATTAACATCTCCCTGCGAAATAAAGAGAAACACAGCTAAGATCAACAGGAAGTCAACTAAAACAATGACAGATAAAATTTATTAAGCATTGGTAACATACTATGGGTTAAATGCAATAAATATTGTTTCTTTTAATTCCTAACAGAAATCCTATGAGGAAGGTGCAGTTATCACTGAGGTTTTACAGAAGTCACAAACCAAAGCTTAGAGCCGTTAAGGAATTTGCTGACAGTCACATAACTAGGAAGCGGCAAAACTGGGATTTGAGATCAAATCTCTCCAAAGGAACTTGGCTTCTAGCCATTGCACTCTGGCGCCCATGGAGGAAATGAACATCATCTTGACGCCCACCATAGTGTTAACTAAATATTCAGTGATGCTGAGAGAGTACCTGAACACTGACCTGGAGGGGCCCATTCCGGCCTCATCTTCAGGTTCTTGTGCCAATAAAGAGATTCTTTTCTTTATAGATTGAAATCCTGGATCCAGAAACACTTAGGAGTGAGAGGTACACAAAGCCCTGAAGATCCAGAAGGACTATCCCTGTCCATTCTCAGACTTTGGATCTCAGTTTCTCCAGGAAGCTTTAATAAGCATTAGGTCTCTGCTCTCTTCTGCTCAAGTTACAACTGCCTACACCTTAAAACTATTCTTCATGAAGGAGAATCAGTACTGGGGTGGTGTAATAAAACTTGTTATATTATGCAAATATTTTTTTGTGGCTTTTTCATAGGCACTGCCACTATAGACCTCTGTAGTGGGGATTTGTGACAAGAGTCAAGGTGCTTATTTTGCATACAAGTAAAATGCCCACACAAGCTTTATGGTCACATCTGTGCATGTTCATAGGAAAAGCCCCTGGAAATACAAAGCAGATTTCTGCCCTCCCTGAAAATCTCACCTGACTTTTCTGGTTTGTTTATAAAAACAACAATAAAAAATAAGAAAGCAATAGTTTTTCTTTTTTTTTTTTAGTTTTATTTCATTTTTAATTTTAATTATTAATACATAATAATGGTATATATTAATATTTATGGGATACAGTATGATGTTTCGATACCTGTGCATCTTGTATAATGACTAAATCAGGATAATTGCCATAACTATCATCTCAAATATTTATCATTTTTTTGTGATGAGAATATTCAAAATCTTCTCATCTAGCTATTTTGAAACATGTAATACATCATTAACTGTATCACCCTACTTAGTAATAGCAGTAGTATTTCTAAACAAAAAAAGCTTTAGGCAAAAGATTTGTAATGTCATATATTTCCTTGCCCATAACAGATGTGAGTCCATTTTTCTGGAAGGAGCACAGAGTCCTGAGCAGTACTTTGGTGGTATTTTGCTTTAAAAAAGAAAAGTATCAGTCATATTTTGTTTATTCCATCTGCTTCCAAAGGAGGAAAAACTGGCAAGGCATATGGGTCCATGGGGAACACTTTCCTGAGGTTGACCTGTTTCTAGGCCCTGGCCCTTGACCCCTGCATTCAATCTCTACAAAGGAGCCAAAGACATATTCTAAAACATATATGTTTAAAATATCAGTCTGCTGCTTAAAACCCTACCATAGTTCCCTCTAGAAGGCAGTGATCCATAAGGCCTGTGGTAAACAGTCTTCAAAGATGGCTGCCAACAGCCTCTTCACATTCCTGCAGCTCCTCCCAGAGGGAGGAAGGGTCTATTTCTCCTTTTCTGGATGCCAAGTTGGTCTTGTAACTTGCTGTGACCAACAGAATGTGGGGGAGGGGATACCATGTGACTTCTAGGCCTAAGCTTTAAGAGGCCTAGGCTTCCATTTTTTACCCTCATAAAATATAGCTTCTGTGTAAAGAAATCTGAGGTAGACTACTGAATATTGGGAGACCACGTGGAAAGAGAAAGGGAGATCCAGCCACCACTGCCTCAGTTGAAGTGCCTGACACGTGAATGAGGGTTTTGGATCCTCCTGCCCCAGCCAAGTCATGTCAACGTTTGCCATGTGAAGCAGAGAGGAACTATCTCCAGAGATTGCTGCCCAATTAGAGAATTGTGAGAAATAATAAATGATGTTGCTTTAGGTCATGCAGTTGTAAGTGGCTTATTACACAGAAACAGATAACTAAAGTGATGTCCTAAATGCTCTCCCTCTGCTCCTACTACCTGTGGACCTTGACCTTCCATTTCCCCCATATTAACTCTTCATGAAACCAGAGCTTCACACTTGCAGAGCCACTTACACTTCAACAATGATTCATGGTCTTCATTGCCTGCACATGTTATTGTTTCCAGAATGTTCATTGTGCCTTTGCCAGTCTGACTCCTATTCATCTTTCAAGATTTGGCTCATATGTCACCCCCTTTGAGAAGTGTTCCCTGTCTTCTCCCCACTGGGACACATCTCCTTTATTACTTCTATCTCATTGTATTGTAACTGCTGCTTTTATACCTTGTTTGGCTCTGCAGATTCTAGTGCTCGTACAGTGTTCACTGCATCTATAGCCAGGCAATACCATTCAGAGGAGACAGGAAATGGCGGGATTCAAAGGCAGTGCAGAGGTGGGCCCAGGCAGCACTGAACAGTTTATTGGAATGAAAAGGTGATTTTAAAAAAAAGAAAGGTAGATGTAAAAAGAAGTACCAGAATTAACTCAAAAGTTATCAAGGCTGCCTAAGAGAAGTGTGATATCCACAGACAGAAATCATGATGAGGAGCTGGTTTTAGTGTAAAGACAATACATGTTTTAGGTATACTGGATTTGAGATACCAGACAAACTTTCACGTGATCCAGCAGCATTTGTAACATGGGATTGGAGTTGGACAGGGAGGTCAACAAGGAGACGAATATGCAGAAGTTATCCTCATGAAAGTGAAGGCTAAGGTACTAGAAACAGATAGTATCACCAAGGAAGGGAGAGTAGGAGAGAAAATAAGTGATCTTGGGAAAAATCCTTGGGGAATCCCAAGGTTGGGGTTAAGAGAGGGAGAAGAATCACATCACAGGAGTCAGAAGTGGTTAGAGGGCTTAGATAAAGACCAAGAGAATTCTTGGTGTCAAGGAAACCAACGGAATAGGGACATTCATACAGGAACCTGTGTAATGCTAATGTTGCTTAGGGGGTAGAGAGAATGAGAACCAACAAGAGATGATTTGTAGTCACTGCCAGCCTTTGGAAGACCAGTTTGGGTTGAGTGGAGAGGACCGGAGCAACATTGGTGTCATGGAAACCAAGGGAACAGAGTTTCATGGAGGGGATAGTTAGTGGTGACTACATGGATAGGAAGTGGTGAGAAATAAAAGGTGTTGACTTTGAAGAATTTTGAAGAATTCAAGGAACTCTGTCACCATGTGAAACAATAACAATGATAGGTAGAATAATGCTTAAAATGATTTAAAAGTTAATGTAGAGTAGATTTATGATTGTCCTATCATTGAGTCTTCATTATTTACATAATAACTTACATTCTTAAGTAGAAGAAATATGGGTAGAGTTACAGCTAATAAATCAGAGAGTTGCTCCTGAAGCTGAGTATTTTCACTGGAGAATGCTGTGTATGTAGCTGTGTGTCTCCTTGGGACAAGAAGATTGGAAACTATTGCAATGATATTGATTCCCACAGATCTTTAAATTATGGCCACAGTGTTTGAAACCCTGGCAACATCCTGTGCCTTTTCTAAACAAAATCAAGCCAAAATAAATGGCAGATTATTCATACAGGAGAATAAAATTTAAGTCTTTCTAATGCATATGTGCCAATATACTACAAAATAGCCTTCAATATGCCACATACTAGACATGCAAAGATGAATAAGATACAGTCCTTGCCACTGGGGAGCTGCTCAGCCAAGATTTTGGAGCTAGACTCCCAAATAACTTAGTACAAAATGGATCCAGTTAAGACAAAATAACAATAATAATTCATATTTAATAGGCTCTTACTATGTGCCAAGCCCTGGGCTTAAATTTATATATACTATCTTATTTAATCCTCACAATAATCTTAAAGGGCAGATATTATTATTATTGTTCTACTTTATAGATAAGTAAACTGATGCTTAGAAGGGTAAAGCAACCAGCCCAAGGTCACAGAGCTAACAATGGGAAGAGTTCAGATGGAAACCATGTTATATGATTCCAAATCTCAACTTCTTAATTACTATGCTATACTACCATTTTATTTGCCCCCCCCCCAAATAAACCATATTCTTTGCCCTCACAGAGTGCACAGAGCATAGAGCTAGAAACCTAAGTGACTGGCTTCCAGAAGTATTCTGGAAAAGGTAAGGACAAAAAAAAAAAAAAAAAGTCAGCCAGACCGACCCTGTGATGAAAACTTTCCCATCAAGATATCTGAAATGTGTGTCTTTCAACAAGAGGTCGACACAAGCCTATTCTTGTTTCTTTAGTCAAACAAAACAGCAAATCTGCTGTATTCAATTTCTGCTTTTAATTAGTGGCCATGTCATTCAGCTGCTGCTGATGTGATTTGATAGAGAATACAAATTATGGTTTTATTGGTCATGCTAATGAACATGACATGTAAAATGGGAAGGAATGGAAAGAACCTTTTATCAGATTAGTTTATGAGTCCTTTCCCTACTGTGGGGAGCTAGATATTGTATTAATAGCTATGGCAGCCTGCACATTTGAGCTAGTCACTAGAGTCACCAAAACAAAATAAGTAAATATAAATAGAAGTAAATGTAAATACCTAAATGTTGACACTCTGCTAGCTATGTCCCCTGCCCTACCATCTTGCCCCCATCAAATTCTCTTTTGCTCTCTATTAGCACAGGACAAATCCATTTGGTGATATGTTACACACAAATATTCTCCTTACTCTCTCTCTCTCTGCTTTAGGATTTCTGTAGTTCATTTACTGTCACCCTAGCCTTCCTAAATATTTTTTTCTTAGGTAACCATTACAGTAGATCTGTGGTCCCTTCACCTAACTCCTAATGGCCATAAGGCACCATCTTCTCCAGAGAGTTACATGTCCTCATCTGTAGGTCCCTCTCTCTACCTGCACTCACCACATTGTGTAGCTCATGAGCCCTTGAACAGAAAGGAATGGATTTTATTCATTTCTGTGTTTCTAGTGTCATAAGTGTTGCTGGACAGAAAAAAAAAACAGATGCTCAGTAAACATGAAATGAATGAACACATTTACGAGTGAACAAATATCTGTAAATGAAAAGGGTAAAGTCTGGGAAGCTTTGAAAGATGGCTGCTTATCTTATCTTGAAAAACTACTAGCTTTGAAAGACAAAAACAAAGTTGTTTTTACTGTATTCCATCTGTCAGTTAGACACTGAGATTAATAAGCTGCTTTCTGATGCATTTCTGAACAAGCCTAGTAAGGTGCTATCTTGCAAAAACGATGCTAAATATGGCGCCGGG
>CAUYRT010083528.1:0-75857 GCA_963574885.1 Lepilemur ruficaudatus | reverse complement strand
GTCAGGGTAATACTGGCCTCATAGAAGATGTTGAAGGATTTTAAACAAGAAAATGGTGCTAAGGCTTAACTTGGTCAAGGGTAAAAGAATTTTTCAGGGATATCACTCCGGAGTATGGTGAGTGGATTGGAAAATGCAGGGTGAGACTCAGAGTCTGGAAGAACAGTGAAGAGATAATGAAATGATCCAAACTGCAAAAGGTAAGGTTCTGAACTGAGGTGGTGGGCATGAGGGTTGAAAAAATGCTAAATACAAAACACAGGAGGTATATGAGAAATCTTATCTCTATCTTCTTTAACTTGTCTTTTCTTGGTGTTCAAAGGATAGGTATGTAGGCCCTTGGGATTCTTTTATTTTTATTTCTGCTGACACTGCTGCTCTCCCTTTCTTCATGACCCAAGCATTGGGGAAATTATTCTCTTTGCCTTTATAAGGCTGAGACCAGATGAATTTTAGAAAAGAAACTTTGTTAAAGAACCCAGGTAAAAACAAAAGAGAAACAACAGAAGAAAGTGTACAAACAAACATATATACAAAAATGCCTCAAAACACTGTCAGTTAAACATAGCACAAGTTTTTCACCCATCAACAGCTAATTATTAGCAGGTGAGGAAACCCAATTCTAATCTCTACCCTACAAAAGGCCCAAACCCAGATAACCCTTTTTTTCCTTTCCTCCCATGTCCCATATACTAGAGTCCATGTACAAACGGAAAAAATTATCTATAAAAATCAATGAGTATTATAAATGTTTGAGTCATCTTTGGTAAAACAATTGCACTTTCATTAAGAGTCTATCATCAGAGAAAAAAATTGTCTAGGAAGATAGAGTCCCTTTTACACCTCCCTCAAAAGGTAAGGTCACTTTGGAAGTTCTTTCTGTCTTCTGTGGCAGGGTTCTGCTTCAGATATGCAGCATCTTGGCAGAGATATCAGTTGTCTCTTGTGTCTCCCAAAGGGCACAGAGGGTCATCTACGCATTCATTCATTAACTTTTTCTGACAGCACGCTAGGCAACTGTCAGTAACTTGTTGGGCCCCTGGTTTATAGCAATAAAAAGGCCCATTCATTATCCTCAAGAGGCAGCAGTTGAAGGGAACAGGGCAAAGACCCGAAGAGTCATTGTAGTACAACGTCAGAGGAATGATCATAAAAGTGAATTCAGAGTGCACAAGGGAATAACATGTCAGTTGAACATGTGAGGAAAGGGTGTCTTGGAAGGATTCCCAGGAGTGATTTGCATTTGAATAATGAGTAATGGTTATCCAGAAGAAGAAAAATGGAGATACCACTATCAGGGAAAAGCATGAAATCAATAAGTAAAAACCTACTTGTATTTTGCATTTATTTGCTTTCAGGATACCTTAAAATTCTAGAAGTTTCTCAAAAGATAAACCAACTGGTAATCTACTAGAACACTGGAATGAGACTCACAGATTTCTTATTAGAATAAACTATTGCACAAGTTGCTTTATCTTTCCTAGCCTCAATTATTTTACCTTTAAAACAAAGGATCTGAACTCCATGACCTTTTCTGTGCTTACATTGTATTCTCTTCCTGAGAGGAATATTATTTTTTCTGGAAATGTGGAGATATCCAGAAGGGATATTTTGGATTGTAACTGGAATTCTGGGATGGTTGGAGAGTGTTTTGATATGCAAGAACTGAGTGTCTAGGAACTGTAGTTAGATTGAAAGGCAGTACTGTGGCTTCAGCACCACCTCATTTGGAGGTTGGTTAGAGGGAGGAAAGAAGATAGAGATGGTTGTAATGAACTTGCGTTGTAGAAGATTCAGAAAAAAATTTGAAAAGCTTAGTTATATTACAGAAGATGCTTATTTCCCATTGGTTCCTGTCCTACTTGCTCTATGTATAGTTTTTCTGTGCCACTCAGTAATTCAGAAAATGTGGTTTTATATACCAACAGTGTGGTTTGTGTCTACTCAAAAGACTTATGGGCCACAAATCCCATTTATTTATTTATTCATTCATTCATTCATAAGGAAGCCTTTATCTTGTTACTCCTAAGAGTTTGCCCAAAATAAGATGTAGAAAGTGCTAACTGCAGAGATGTCATACTTGTGGAAGATCCCTCTGGTACTATATACCAGAAACACAAACTAGTGTTTTCTAAGCTTTGTGCAGTACATGTTTGGCCACACATGGATGATATATTTAAAGACTGCAGGCCATAATTTTATACAAAATTTTCACATACGAATTTTAATTCTTAGTTTCTCTTAGGAAATCAGGTTTAACAACACTGAATCCCTAATATTAAGGGAAACAAATAATGGGACTTGAGTAGATTTCTCCTTTATGTGGGGGATGTGCTTGTATTTCAAATTCTTTGTGTTTTAGGTTTTCTACTTTTAAATTAGGGGAAAGATAATAAGGGAACCTAGCCCATAAGGTTATTTTGTGAGGTCAATAAATTAGCATATGTAAAGTTCTTCAAATTGTGCCTGGTACAAAATAGGTGCTATCTCAATGTTTGCTATGATTATGGTTATTATTCCTTCCCAAGTGAGCTAGCCTCCACAACTCTCTATTGCTTTGCATCCATCTTGAATTACTCATTTCCTGCCTGGCTTCGATAAACATTTGTGTTTTGATCCCTGCTGTGGGCTTTTAACATTTGTGGATTTGACATTTATGATTTTAACCACTCTAAAGCCACCCAAATATACATGACTCATTGAGACTGGTGATTTTGTTGAAGCAAAAATTAGAATCACTCATCCTGAAAGCCTGGTTAGCAGAAGCAAACCATTTAGCCAGTGAGTGGGCCCAGCTCAGCATCTACTTCTCATGTGATGCTGTTGTTCTCCTATTCTATGCAGTGACTGTCCTGAAGGGCCACCTAGAAAGGGATGTCTATTGTGGTACTCATTTGGTCATCAATCCTTGCCCTCTGTGTACCTCAAGATCTATGGTGTTTTTTCACTGTGATACACTGTTATCCCTGCTTCCATAATGAACACTATAATAAAACACTGAATTTTAGAAAGAAAGGCCCTGAATCCTTCTCTTGCACCCAGGAAGTACACTAGGATGGACTCTACCCTCTTCGTTCCTTTTGCTTTCTAACTTGTTTCTGCTTCTCTTCCTGGCTCCTTTGGATTGAGGTTTTGTTTGATTGGCTTAGTTTGGGTTCCACCATGGGATGTGATTTACAGCAATCTCTTGGGCCTATTTTACACAACCAGAATGCAGCCCAATCTCCTGGCACTCTTTTGCATCTTTGAACTGCTCATATACAAGAAAAATTAGTGTATATGTTATCATAACTCTAATGACCAAATGAAGAAATGTTACTTTTTTCTTCATTTTTGTAGGACTATTTCTCTTTTCTATTTGATAAGAGTCCACTGTAAGTAGGATAGTGGGCTAAATTACCTTTTAGATAGGTTCACATATTGGAATACTGTATGATTTTACAGTATTTATAGAAAGCAGGCACTCATGCTTTCTTAGTAAGTGCTAGGGAGAGAAGGTGACTACAGAAATTGCAAAAAGAAGGGGCAAAATTATTTTTATGTTCTCCCTCTCTCCTTATACTAGAGTTAAGTTGACTCCTGCTAGCAAGGAGGCATGCTGTTCTGCCTCCACCTCCCCTGTGGCAAGTCTTCACTGACCAGAAAGGACTCTTAGCTCTGACCATAGAAGTATGTTGTGGCTACTCCCAGGAATCCTGATGCTGCTGCTGTTACATTTCTCTTTGACTTTACAGACTGAACTGGAAATGTAAAGTGGAAATGGCTCCTTAGCTAAATATAACCACATATACCACCTGCCCAGTTCTTTGCTGTTTTAATAGGGATTGTTACTTGATCACAAGAGTATAATTAATGTGCCTTTCTTCCCAGGTGGCAGGAATTACCTTTAAACCATTGGTTAACCATTTCTCAACTTATCAGAAAATCATGAAATTATTTTAAAATATTGGAACGATCATAATAGGTTACTTGTGTGTGGGCTTTGAAGATGTGGAGAAATATTGCTGAAACCTCACAATAGGATAAGAGAGATAGCAGGGTAGATGGAGGGAGAAAGAAAGAAAAGAAAAGTTTCTTCTTGTCCTGAAAAAATGGAAAGTATTTCTAGGGCATGATGTTCCATAGAACATGCTGAATGTACAGCCCTGTGAAATGCAGAGGCAAACAGTGGAGTTTTACTCTACTGAGCTGGCATTGTGGATAATCTCTCCATCTCTGCCTGGCATCCTTTCCTCTTTATCTGTTTTTGAGACTTTGCTAACATCTACTTCTTGGACTCTGCTTATTTCTCTTTCTCTTTCTCCTTCTGTATCCTGTAACTTAGGATCTATGCTTCAGTTTGTCTCTCTTCCATTCCCTTCCACATTGGTCTCTCTGCCTCTGTCTTCTCTGTGTATATACCTATCTTTTTTTCTGTGTATATCATCCTTAGGCATTGACTCACGGTGTTGACATCCTTTCCCATATACTTCTGCTCATAAACTTCCTACACTTGATGGCTTCCATGGTGCATTTGTTGGTCCTCCAGGGTGACTGGAGGTGCTGACTCAGGGTGGCTCCCTCTGCAATTCTGTGTTGGTGTTTCCTTGGATCAGTGTTATCTGAGGCTGACATGAAAATAGATCACCACTCAAAGTTGTCTCCACAGAGCAGAAGGCATGAGAAATGGTCTGGGGAAAGGTAGGCAGTGCCATCTGACTCCAAACTCAGTAACGGTGACTCTTGACCCTCAGTGCTCTTAATAAGTCCTTGTCACATGTAATATTTTTTACTAAGCTCTTAGTTCTCCCACATTAAATGTCTCAGTTCAGGAATGGTTTTTTTCTGTTTGGTATTGTTTGTATAAATATCTAACTTTTTAAACTTCTATTTGTATAAATTTCTTGTTTGTTCTGGCATTTATCTTCCAACCTACCTTCCCCAGGGACAGGTAGTTCCCTTCTCTGTTCTACTATAGCAATTCGTTCATATTTTCACTGCTAATGTTGTATTATAATTGTATGTCTACATATATCACTTTCTCTTGAAGATAATTTTTTATTTACTGTCTTTTGGCCATTGCCAAGAAGACTTTATAGTAATAAAAGAACTGACTTCTCTAAAAGTGTGGTAGATTATGGTCATGCATATCCTTCAAAAGCTCCTAAATTGATAGAAATAGAACATTCTTAGTTCCTACATTGCAGAGTTAGATTTAAAAAGCTACATAATCTGAAATAGAGGGATCACATAAGCAAGAATTTCAGTGCCCATAACCCTTTCATGAGTCTGCATAATGCTGCTTGCTAAGGAGCATAAGTATTGCCCTACATAGAAACGTAGGTTATTTCTGGGCATGTATGTGGTCATTCTTATAGAGAGGTAGATAAAATCTTGGGAAATCCATGGTTTGGATACTCTGGTCTATCTGGTTCCTTTCCCTATGCTGACTACTGGCCAATACCACCACCTTAGTAAGGAGGAGTCCTTTGAGAAACGAAAGAGTTCCTCTGGGAGTTTTGTTCATTCTGATGTAACCCTTTGTCTCTGTAGTTCTCTTATCATTCTGATTTTTGAGAATGCTTGGACACAGAACTGGGTTGGTATCCCTGAGTTTCTTTTCCTCAGTTTCTCAAATTTAGCCTTTATCTTTTTAGATCGTATCTAAGAAGATAGAATTTAATGAATAAATTTTCCATAAAACCTCATAGTTTGGTGTTTTAATTTCCATTATATTCACAAGTTCTGCCCACACTCAAGGGGAAAGGTTTGTTATACAGGAAGTACACGCCAGAGAGTGGAAATCCTATCTCATCAATATTTAAGTTTTTTTCTCTAAGACTAAAGTTGATCATGATATTTTGTATGGCACCCCCAACCAATTTGAACTTACTGATCCATACTCAAGGTTATACTAATATACAAAATATGATTTCTTTACATTCAGAGTTAATTATGGACTATGTTAGGAAAAGAGAACATTAGGTAAGGGAGGGGGAATTAAGGTAATCTTCATGTATGATGTATGTACAAATACTGTAAAACATAATGTGTGGGACAGATTAGTCCAGTATAGAGTAGTATAGAAAATTTCCTAGAGGAGGTGGGTAAAAATGGACAGAAGCAGACACTGACTTGTGTGGCATTCTTATTCTTCACTGGTTACCGACTGTAGGTACTCAGGGCATATAGCACAAACAAGAATACTGGCAGATAATATAACAGAATTCATATGTTTGAGGGAGTCATGACTAGATAGTTGAGGTGGAAAGCACAGGTATGGAGGAAGGGATCGGCAGGCCGTATGGGAGCTGCTGTCCAAGGTTCTGAACCACAGTGGGTTGATTAGTCCAAACTCTCAAAAATGCTGAGCCAGGTTTGGGCAGAGGTATTGATGAAAGAGATGAGAGAAAGGGAAAGAAGATAAGGAGCAGAGAATCAGAGATTGTTTTGGTGGTATATGTAGCTACTAAGAGGTATGACAATTTTCCAGTAATTGCAGAGATAGGAGGGGAAAAAACCCGCAAATGATCCCAGACAAAATATTGCATAATTCTTGGTTTTCCATTTCTGCACAACAAATTCCCACAAACTTACTGGTTTAAAAACAGCACAAATTTATTATCTCGCCATTTTCATAAGTCAGGAATCTGGGCATGAGTTAGCTGGGTCTTTTGTCATGGTCTCATAAGGCAAAACTCAATGTATTGACTTGGCTGCTTTCCTCTTTGGAGCATGGAATCTTCTTTCAAGCTCAGGTCATTGTTGGCAGAATTCTGTTCCTTGTGATCGCAGGACTGAGGTCCCCACACTGTTGCTGGCTCTTAGCCACAGGCCACTCTCAGATCTTATTGACTGCCCAGAGTTTCTTGTCACATGGCCCCCACCATTTGCCCTTCAAATCTCTATAACTCTAAGAAGGATCCAGTCCCCTTTAGGAGCTCACTTTATGGAGTCATGCCCACCCAGACTATCTCCTTTTTGACTAATTTAAAGTCAAAATTAGTAACCTAATTATAGGGGTAGTATCCCAATTATATTCACAGTTCTGCCTCCACTGGAGGGGACGGAATTACATAGGTTGTGCATATTGGGGGGTGGAATCCTCTGGGCCATTTTAGAATTACGCCTACTATGATGAGCAAAAGAAAAATAAACTTGTGTAGCAATTTCCGTATTAAGATTATTTTGATTGCAAGTAGCTAGATCACTCTTAAATAACAAGTTAAAAAGTAATTTGTTGGACATACACTAAACCATTTTACAGATTCTAAGGAAGAATTGAACAACCAGCCTTTGGGAAGAGTAAATTCTAGGAAAGCCTTAGAGGCCTCAGTCAATGAAACACTTCTCCACAATACCAATAGTTGGGTCAAAGTAATTTGTGTCTCTCAGTTCAAAAATATAAATTTCTGGGAGAGAATTTTGGGGTAGGTGGTCACACTGAGTCAATAACATACGACTGGGGTATCTCATGGTATAGACATAGTTTATGGAACCATTTCTATCTATCATGTCTAGTTATCAGAGAAATTGTAATCACTATGAAATGTCCGGCTACCCTAAGGGGAGTCTATGCTACAAGTGAGGCAAAACGATGCAATGTTGACATGTATCAACAATTGTGTGTAGACAGCATGAAAAATGTCAGCCAGGTGAAAATGATTAAAAGTGATTTCAGTGTTACTGTTTGTTATATTACAATACTAAAAAGTTTGTATATTCTGTATTTTAAATTTTTCTATTTTCCTTAATCTTTTGCAATTTAAATACTATAATTTAAGTAGCATTTAACCACAGAATACATAGTTTTATTTACTTTTGATAGCTTTAACATGTTTCCAGTAATTAGGATACTCACTCTTCCCACCTTAGAAATTTGAAGGAGGATGGAAAATACTCCCTGTTTCTCAGGTACTCTCTCACTATGCCGTACTTGTGAGATGGACAGAAAAGTTTAGATCACAAGGAAATAATTTGAAAAAGATTTTGGCATTGTGTGCTAACTATGCTGTCATTGGATTACCCCCTCTGCTACTGCACTTTAGCTCTTTGACATAGGGAAATTTGACATTACAACTTCTGGTGTTTATAAGCAATACTGAAAAATTACATTTGTTGTACTTTTGCTGAGACATGAATTGGAGTCATGTGTACTGAGAGATTGAGGTGGAGCGGTGAGACACTTCATTAGTTAGTGAGTGAGTGAGCATAGCTGACCACACAGATTCTGAAAGCCTTATTTAAACATTTACTTTGTCACCACTGCTGTTGTACACTTTATAAGGTGGGAGGAATTATTAATAATTGCATTAATTGTATTCACTTTGATTCATTAAAGTCTCAGAATGTATTTTTTCTATAACAAAATGACTTTATATACAGTGTAACATTTATGTAATACTTGGATTATAAAACACTTTTCTGTGCATCATCTTTCTGGACTTTGAAGCAGGAGATAAATCCCGTTCGGAGAAAAGAACTCAGAGGGGGTTAAGATAGAATGTCTCAGATTCTGGAGAAGAATCCTGATCTTTTGACTTCTACCCCTATATCTTTTCCTCAAAATAAAGATGACTTTGTTTCTGTCTGAATTTGGCTGCCAGAGAAAATAACAAATTCCCAGCATTAATAAATCTTTGAGCCCTCAGTAAATATTTATTGTGATGTTTAAGCCATTTTTTTTCCAATTGGGAGTCCAAAGATCTCTCAGTTAAATGTGGAATCATCTTAGTAATGTTCTTTCTCTGTGAGATTTGTCCTTGAAGATCTTTGAAGCAGAAATAAAATACACTGATCCATTATAATTATTTTTTAATTTCTTTCCAATGTGGGCATCAGGGAGAAAAGATACTGAACTATAGAAAAGAAGTGATGCGGAGCTAGGGACAAGTTGGTCCTTGGGGAATGTCCGGGAGTCAAACAACACAAGACACCATCCTTAATCAACAGAGAAGCAAATTGTATATAATTTATACACAGTTTCGTTAGGTCTTCTATTTCTTTGTTAAGTTAAACAAAAAGTACTAGACATGAATATGTGGGCGCGGCGAGAGGGACTGGTGTGGGTGACAAAGAAGGCTCAAAAGGTCCATGGTAGTAATGGTTCCTACATTGTCTTTTTTTTGCCCCGAACAGCCTTTTGAATGGGTGGTTAGTCTGTTGACTCACAGCTGTGTCCTTCTAGCCAGTTGATGTGGCAGGTATCTTTTTTGTAAGTGAGAAACGAATGAAATATGAATGCAGTATCTCCTTTTGGTACAGTTTAAAGATACAGTAATGACTACTTAAATATAATGTTGCCCTGGGGCTCTGTATGCTCCTGAAAGTCTATTTTGTTAAAGATGTGTATAAGCCTTAAGGCAATATTACACCATCAGAGAAAAGATTTTTGCCCAGGCAATAAACACATTGCTTTAGTGTCCTTCCACATTGTCAAATCCTTTTTATTAATGTCCTTTCCCCAAACTCCTGTCTTTACTACCTGTGATGTAGCTTTTGAAGAAAAGGACTCTCATTGTGAGATGCTTTTGTGATTTAGTGAAACTGTATTTTTGGTGCTTTTCTTGTCCCTCCTTTTAAAATGTTTACTCTTTTAGTTTTTGTGTCTCCTCCTCCAAAACTGATAATTTTTTTAAAAAGCAAAACAAACAAAAAATGAGAACAGCTATTTTATAAGGTCTGTTAAAGAGAAAGATTATCTTGTAAACTAAATCACAATAAAATAGTGATGATTTCAGATTAATTTGCATTTAAAAGTGAAAGTTTAAGCAACTAACTTTTCATGAGCACTGGTTTATCCTTGAGAAAGTGGACTCAGAGAAGTTTCCTCAGAGGAGGTTGGGAAATACCCAGGAAGTAAAGAATGCAGGTGAGAGTTTTCTCTCTCCAAAATCTGACCTAATTTCATTGCCTGGAAATGCTTGTTACAGAGGAAGGAATTTTTTATAGAGGGAATTGATAATAATGGTTATTTTGGAACTTTAATTGATGTATGGGAGTTGAGAGGTCTTGCAAAGAACTCTCGGATTTCAGTATATTTATTTATGCTCAAGGAAAACTGTCCTGTGCAGAACAACCTTTGGTAAAAAAGCAAATCCTGCTTCCCCCTCTTCATTGGGGTAGGCTCATTGAGAAACAGCAAAGCAGCAGTGAGCAGGAGGCAACCTGGAGAGAGTGTCTGGTCATGCTCAGCATGGGGGAGTATTAAAAAATCTATGATTTATCTTTCTGAGGCAAGCAAAATCACTTTTTAGCTGTCCATGAATATAATTAGGGGACAGTTGGGGTGAATAGTGAGTTGAAGCTGGGTGCATAATGCTTAAAAGTGTAGAGTCTGGTATCAGCCTGACCCAGGTTCAAGCCCAGACTTTGTTACTTATTAACAATGCGACTTCAGGCAAATTACTTAATTCATCTTCACCTATAAGATGGAATTGTATTGGAGCCTAATACCTCATGGCCTTGTTGAATGGATTAAATGAGATAATAAATGCAATGTGCCTGACATAGAGGAAATGGTCCTTAAATGATAGCAAGTTAAAAATGCTAATTCAAACAACTCCTTGCATGCTCCATATAATTGTCCTTTCAGCCATAGCACTAGTGAGGTGGCTTGCTTCTAAATGACTTGCCTTGATGAGGGAGTAAAAAAAAAGGTGTGTGAATAGAGAGAGTATGTGTACCTGACTAAGTAACACACAAAAGCTAACATAACCAGTAGCCTCAGAAGAGCCCTGGGTATCCTTCTCTTGAACAAGACCGTATGAAACAAGTCCTGATTAGCTCTGTTCTGGGAAGGAGAATGTGCTATGTTTCCTGCAGTCCTGGCTGTGTGCTTTGTGTTCCAGGGTTAGTTCAGCCCCCACTTTGCCTGTCTCTGCAGGGCTGTCATTGTGTGATTCATAACTCAATATTAACCACAGACAAGGGAGGAGTGGATAGAGGAATTTTCTTTCATGTGACATAAAGTAACTGGGATCAGGATTTTTCTACAGCAGCATTAATTACCCTTGTCAGTCTAACCAAGAACAAATTTTACTTCAACCAAGGATCATGGCATTTCCTTGGCATCCAGTGAATGTGCAGTGAAAGCTTTGCCATTTATCCACATATATAATAAATTTAGAGTCTTTTCTCTGTGATTTATGTTTTTCTTCTTTCTGTTTAAACTAGTATGGTATCTATTAATAATAAATACACAATTCTGGAAGGTGAGACAGGAAGGTTATTGGTGACAAGACTAGATTACCAGTGTGTAAGTTTAAGTTTTTCAGACTTTTCAATTCATTGCCATTCTTACCCTTTTTTCTTCATTCTACTTCTCTCTTTATTGATGGTGGAAACTAATAAAATATAATAATTGGAAAGAGACTAAGAGGTAATACAATCTTATATAAGAAAAAATTGTGAAAGACTAAAACTTGGTGGATGCCCAAACTAGCTCTGGTCTTTGAAAATAATTCCTGTCCATAGAAATGTATCTGGTGGGATGAACTTGATTATCACCTTGTGAATATAGATCAGTTTTACTAGTTTTGCATTGGTAAATTCAGCATTCTTTATTTGATTACAATTGTGAGACACATGAGGTTCTCTTTTGAATCAGTTATAATATTATACTGGTTCCCTTATTAAAATCTAGGACATGGTTTCATTTTATATATGTATGAGTAATATGATTTTACCATTTAAAAATTATGCTTTAACACCATAGATGATGAAACAAAAAAAGAGAAAATGGATTATGCAAACTTTATGTCACTGTTGAACTCAAATCCATGTCTCTTGTGATTGTCCCCATAAACTAATTTATACTGTGTATTCTTCTCTAGATTATTTGCCTTTATTCTATGTTCCTAAATTTTTGCTGGTCCTTAAAAACCAGATTATATCTCCAAAATACGATTAATTGATAGCTTCAGTATCAACTTGGTATACATCTCTTCCTCCTCTCCAATCAGATATGTAGGAATTATTTAGCAAAGACAGTGGAGGTAGCTATGGTATATGCTCAAAGGAGCTTGTGAGGCCCTCTCTGTCTCCTTCCCACTACTGCTCCCATCTACTCAAAATGCATCTCTTCCTCTGACTGCCGTTGACACTTCAGAGCATACCAATAGAGCATCACTTGTTTTGGCTGGAACAATGCAAATACTTTTGGGAATAAATATAGCCATCAATACAGATTAGCTTATTGAAATATTTTTGGTTTGAACTCCAGATAAAGAAAGATGGATAAAGAGAGGACTGGCTTAAAAGATGTGGACATTTGATGTTTTGGGAGGAAAGCTTGTTCTTTCACACTCATCATTGCATGATATCTGTTTTGTAGTTTCAGTGTTTAAGAGAACTGGCTTCTACTCTCACGTCCCCTTAGTCATTGTGCCCCAACTTTATGTACATTTCTGTCTTCACACAGTCTAAACTTAATGGTGAGAGCTTTCTTAAGACTGGAGGTGATGGCTGTTGGAACCTGTCAGATTTATCTCTGGGAATTTTAATTTAGTGAGCAAGTCATGTATTTCTATCAAATTTGCTAACTAAACTTCATCATTTAGTTAGCAGAGTCATATTTTTCTGTCAAAAAATATAATTATAATTTTTAGAACTTTCTCTCTTTTAATCCTTTTGTCATTAAGAACCTGCCTTATATGCATCTGTTTAACTTTCATGCCCAATCTTCGCCTGTAAGCTTTCCTGATAGCTCTAGTAATAATACGTTATCATTCCCCTAGATCCCAGGTTTCCATCTGGTCATTGAAATATCGATCTACCAGGTTATTAAAACTCATCTATAATCACCTTAGTCATAAGTAGCCAAACACAAAGCCTCGCATATTATAGTATTACATAACACATTTTGGAGGTGCTTAATTTATGCAGATTCTGGCTCTCTATGTATTCTTATACCCTAGTGAATACCTACTTTTCTGTATCCCAGGAGCATTCTTAAATTTCTTAATTAAATTTTTTTCATCCCTTCCTTTTTGTGTCTTTCCTTTCCTTTATCTTCCCTTCCATTTTTTTCTTTTTTCCTTCCCTCCTTCCTTGAGTAAATACTTACTTAGTTCTTATTGAGTATGTAGAACTTTGCTAGGCACCATTGAATACACTGTGTCATCAAATTAAGAAAATTTCAAGTCAAAGTTTTAGAGGTTACATAGGTTTAGCATGTACAAAAAGTCCCAGTTTTGGCCGGGCGCGGTGGCTCACGCCTGTAATCCTAGCACTCTGGGAGGCCGAGGTGGGCAGATCATTTGAGCTCAGGGGTTTGAGACCAGCCTGAGCAAGAGCGAGACCCCGTCTCTACTATAAAAAAGAAAGAAATTCATTGGCCAACTAAAAATATATATAGAAAAAATTAGCCGGGCATGGTGGCACATGCCTGTAGTCCCAGCTACTCGGGAGGCTGAGGCAGTAGGATCGCTTGAGCCCAGGAGTTTGAGGTTGCTGTGAGCCAGGCTGATGCCATGGCACTCTAGCCAGGGCAGAGTGAGACTCTGTCTCAGAAAAAAAAAAAGTCCCAGTTTTGCCTGGAGATCAGTTTTGTTCATTTGTTTTGTTTTGGTTTTTTTCTGGTAGAAAAGCACAGAGATCATTGTTTGAAATTCCAAACATTTAGACAATTTAGATAGGAAGGCCATCTTTAGGTGGGATCATGAAAAAAATGCAATCTTTCAGCAGTGCTAATGATCAATAGTTTTTAAAAAATACTAATGATTATGATGATAGTAATAATTACATACATTTTAGGCATTTTTTTTGGAGACAGAGTCTTACTCTGTTGCCGGGGCTAGAGTGTTGTGTCGTCAGCCTAGCTCACAGCAACCTCAAACTCCTGGGCTCAAGCTATTCTCTTGCCTCAGCCTCCCAAGTAGCTGGGACTACAGGCATGCACCGCCACACCCTGCTAATTTTTTCTATTTTTGGTAGAGATGGGGTATTGCTCTTGGTCAGGCTGATCTTGAACTCCTGACCTCAAGCAGTCCTCTCTCCTTGGCTTTCCACAGTGCTAGGATTATAGGCATGAGCCACTGCACCCGGCCCATTTTGAGCATTTTCTATGTACCAGTTCCTGGATGAAGCACTTTATGTATGGTTGGCATGATCAAGCTTGGTTTGGGAACCAGAACTAATATAATTTCTTAGGCAAAAGACACAATATGCAATGATAGAAGCAGGCAATTCAATTGAAAGAGGCACTTTTAGTTAGCTATCTTCTAGAATTGAGAATGAACCTTTGAAATTAATACTTAGATAAGATATTCTCCAGGCCAGGAGGCCAGGAGGCCAGGACTCCAACTGCTCAACTGTAAGCTATATTGAACTCTTCTTTACTTTTTCCTTTCTCATTCTAGAGAACTTAATAGCAATACAAATTAACCTTTCAGGAACTCTTCCTGAATTTTATGTTTGTGTGAAGTGCCTCTTTATTAAACTGTGTTTCATATGATAAGATGTAAGAATGGGTCTTGCTGGCTATGGAGAAATTGGAACCCTTATACATTACTGGTGGGAATGTGAAATGGTGCATTTGGAAAAATGTGGTTTTTTTTTTTTTTTTTTTTTTTGGAGATAGAGTGTCACTTAGTCACCCCAGCTAGAGTACAATGGTATCATCATAGCTCACTGCAACCTCAAACTCCTGGGCTCCAGTGATCTTCTGCCTCAGCCTTCTGAGCAGCAGGGATTACAGACACGTGCCACCATGCCTGGCTGATTTTTCTATTTTTGTACACCTGGGTCTCTCTCTTGCTCAGGCTGGTCTCGGCCTCTTGAGCTCAAGCAATCTTCCTGCTTCAGCCTCCCACAGTCCTGGGATTATAGGTATGAGCCACTGTGCCTGGCCTGGAAAATCGTTTTGATAGTTTCTCTAAACATTAAATGTAGAGTTACCATATGATCCAACAATTCCATTCCCATGTATATACCCAAGGAACATGAAAACATATATTCATACAAAACTTGTACACAAATGCTCATAGCAACATTATTCATAATTGTCAAAATGTGGATAAAAATCCAAATGTCCATCAATTGAATGGATAAATAAAATGGGGGTGTGTTCATACCATAGACTATTATTTAGCAATAAAAGAGGAATCAACTTCAGATACATCCTACAACATGGATGAACCTTGAAAACATTATGCTGAATGGAAGAAGCCAGTCACAAAATATTGCCTCTTGTAGGATTCCATTTCTTTGAAATTTCCATAGTAGGCAAATGCCTTGATTAGTGGATGCCTATGACTGAGGGTAGCATGTGTTTGTGTAGGGAGGAAATGGAGCGACTGCTAATGGGTAAGAAGTTTCTTTTTGGGGTGATAAAAATGGTCTGGAATTAGACTGTGATGATGACTATCCAACTCTTACTATATTAGAACCACAGAATTATATACATTGAATTATTGAGTTTTATTATATGTGAATTATATCTCAACAATCTATACAAGAAAAAAAAACTTTCAGGGAAAATAAGTTTAAAAGTAAAAACTAAAAAAATCCTATTGTATAAAAATAAGCTATCCTGATAGATTTTTTAATATAAATTTGAGAATGATAGTCAAACAAATAAAGAAAAGAGTTTTAAAAATCCCATTCTGATTTATGGATTCCCTTCTGTACCAGAAGCAAGAGTAGTACTTAATATGTAAGGAGACTGAATAAATATTATTATTTTGGCTAAAAGTTTGAATTTGAGGCCTGAGGAATTTTGAGTGGTTATTTTAAAAAGATTCACTAAAGGCTGTGGGGGCAATGTTAGGAGTATACTCCTACTCTCGGTTGTTGGCTGTGACTTCTGGTTTCTGTTTTTTAGACGGTAGAAAATGACAGTAATGATGTCACGCATTTGTGTATGTGTGTGTGTGACAACAAGTAACAGAGAGAATGAGAGATATTAATATTAAATGGCATAATGCATGTAATACTTCTAGCAGGGTCCCTGGAACATAGCATATTATTATTTTATTACTAGTGTTAACATTACGTTTATCTAGGAGAGCATAGCCTCATTGCCAGAAGTAACTTTTGGCACTTTTGCTTAGAGCAGGGAGTAAGTTAATATAACTATAAGAGATTCTTGGACTTGAGCTCTGCGATGCCTAAAAAGATTTTCTTCTTTGCCTTGGCAAATTATTACTTTAGGAAAATATTTTTTTCTAAATTTGCAAAGTATAAATTGTTTTTATAGTATTTTGCTATGAAAGGACTTTTATTAGGTACCCTTTTTTAAAAAAAATTGAAGGCATCTGAGGTGAAGTATAAAATTAATTGGCAGTGATAAGGATTAAAAAGCAATTGAATTTAGTTATTTTTTAAGAGAGAAAGAATTATCCATTTAATAGCAAGGAACAAAGCTCTTATTAAATGATGCAATCAACAATAAAAATTTGCTTGTGTAAGTGGAGAAAATTTAGAGACCTAGTGAAGGAGTCAGTTGTGAGAGAGAGAACGAGAGGTTAAAAAGGGGAGGCCAGGTGCGTGGCTCACACCTGTAACCCCAGCACTTTGGGAAGCCAAGGAGGCAGGAGGATTACTTGAGCCCAGAAGTTCGAGACAACATTGCTATGTTTGGGCAACTCTATAAAAAAAACAAAAGAATTGGCCGCGCTGGTGGAGTAGTTCTATAATCCCAGCTACTCAGAAGACTAAGGGGGGAAGATCACTTGAGCCCAAGAGTTTGAGATTGCAGTGAGCTATGATTGCATCACTGCACTCCAGCCTGGGCAACAGAGTGAGACCCTGCCTCAAAAACAAAAAACAAAACAAAAAATAAATGAAGGGATGGGGAGAAAGGCAGAGAATAATACTAATGCTTCTCAAAATTCTGAGTGTAAAGAATCAAACACATTTAATAAAATGACTAATTTAAAGCTTAAAAAGTATACATCATTGAAACATACATTTTGAAAACTTCATTGCTTTTCAAAATGGAACATACACTTCTATTCAGAAATTTAGTAGCTGTTGTAACTCACATTTTTAGATGCAAGTACAGACATTGGTGGAATTATTATGTGTTTTCTACATCAGAAGGCTAAACAATTTTCTATTTTAAAATTATAAGATGCACATGCTTTTTGTATTATGTTCTGAAATATTAATATAAAAAGTTATATTGAAAAATGGTAGGACTTTTCTCTTTTTTCCTTTTGTTCTAAAAAGCTGCTATCAGATCAAGGGTGACATTCAATGGTGTCAGAAAATTATTTAAAAATTTTGTAAATTTACTATTAAATTCTGACTATGGAATGGAATTTTTCCATAATAAAGTTAGACTCTCATCCATTCCTTGTTTATTTCTGTGTCATTAAACAAAGAAACATACTAGAAAAATGGATAAAATATCACAAATCAGGAAGCTACGTTGTGTCCCATCTGTGTAATATGCTGGAATGTGTTTAACATCCATTCACTTTCTGAACCACATAGAACTGTGCTGTCTAGTATGGTAAGAACTAGCCAAATGCGGCTATTTAAATTTAAATTAATTGCAATTAAAATTAAACATTTAGTTCAGTCATATTAACCACATATGGCTAGTGGCTGCTGTATTTGACAGTGTGGATGAAGAACATATATATCATCTCAGAAAGTTCTATTAGACACTACTGATACACAAACCTACCAGAAAGAAAATCGTTTTTGTGATGGACTTACTAGACATCTAAGTTTGTCGGTTGAGGTTATTTTTAATACATGTTTTGACACTAGTCTAGACCATTAATTTCACATCAAATTCTTTATTCAATGGCCAAAGAGATTTTCCTAAACTTATCTAGAGGCATTACAAACATATGTTCATAGACTTTGAAACTGGATAAGACAGTATAAAATATTCATTTATTCATTCAGCAAATACTCATTGAGCATCTACTATTTTCGTCAGTATGTTCACTTATCGTAGGTCCACATGGTACAAAGAAGACAATGTCTTTGACCTTAAGAAGCCATATCAGAGCAGACAGAATTTAATAAGGTTATTATGGAGGTAATAATAGAACCAGGTTCTGCAGGAACACTGTGAAGGAATGAAAATTGGTTAGAAAAGAGGTATAACTGGGAATCCTACTTTATTTTTTAAAAACAATTGTTCTTTGTTTGTGGCATCTAAAAATGTGGGTTCCTTGGTGATGGGGAAAAAGAATTGCATGGAATCCTTCTCTTTTATCTCCCACAGAATCTAGCAAAATCCTAAATTCATAATAGGTGGTTGGTATATCAATTGAATAATTTAGCAGGTATCGATGACTCCTTTTTAAGTTATAGATTTTTAGAGGATTTCCTCAAAGTCTCTACCTCTTTAAAAAAGAGAATAAAACAAAAGGAAAACAAAGGAGTAAGATGTCAGGATGACCCCTGGAAATGCAGGTCGTTGTGTGAGCAGAAATTAAGGCAAAGATAAGTTTCACAAGTTTTAATGTATTTTAAACTTATGCTTATTTTGGTGTCTTAGAAGGGATTCAAGGGTTCATTTTTTTCCTGCTAATTTTATGATGAACTCTCGACGATTGACAGAGAATATAATAGGAAGTCTGAGCTCTGCCTGCTGGATTGGGAGTAGTCTGGACTTGGTAAGAAGAGACCCTGCTGATGAAAAGGAAAAAGGTGGGAACCAGGAAGGTGTATTGTAGATTAAGGCAGTTGAGGTGGACAGTGTGGTGAGCATCAGCTCTCTTGAATTTCTTTATGGATTGGGCAGTTCCAAACCACCATTTTATTCTTATAGTTGTCACCAGATGGATTGTCCAGTTCCTCGTACTTTGTATTAAACAACATGTCTAATGAATATTCAACACTTAGCACATGCAAACTGCACTTGTTGGGCGTCCCTAACAGCCACTAATGAGGACATTAGCTTTTAATTAACTATATAAAGCTTTGGGTTTGGACTAGCACATTCATTCAGCATAGGCATCAATTTGTAGATCATTATGGGACATTAGTTGGTTGCTAGACAACCACATGTCTTAGCAGATTTTAGGCTGAGCTGCAATGATAAGTAAGGATCAAACATTTCAACTCCTAAATTTGGCCTTATCTCCTCCACCTGGACTATTCTAACAACTACACAGGTCTCACCAGGCAGAGATTTGGAGGAAGCAGCTACTACGTTCAAACAATGGAGTAAAGTATGAAAAAATAGTGTATTTGTCTTAAGTGCAGAGGAAGAAAAGTTAGTAGAGATTGAAGCTGATGACAATCTCAGCCAAACTGATAAGAGAACTTCCATGTGGGGCAGAAAAATCTGCTCACAGGATATTGGGTGGTATTTTACAGCTTCATTTTAGTTTTTTTTAAAAATTTACTAGAGTTTTATGATTATTTTATTGTTTTAATAAAACTTTTCTATGAGAAATGATTTTCAGATATTTTCTGTACTTTTTATTTTATTTCATTACATACAAGCATATTTTGTAAATATGCCTACAATATTACAATGAAGCCAATGTAAAAATAGGATTTAATATATATATATATTACTTTGCTAAAGAAAATTGCTTTACCTAGGACCTATTTAGTTAGATATTTTTACAAGTAAACCTTAATAAGCATATCTCCCAGGCTGGGTAAAATGGCCACAAGACAGAGATGACAAAGTTGGAAAGGAATAAATTTTCAGGTTTGTAAATTTAATGAGGCTTCTCTATGGAGTGCCAGTCATAGTTGGCCTCTGGGATTGGTCTACAGCCTATATTATATTTATTCCAAGAAACAGGATATGGGCCTTGTCTATTCCCTTTGTTATGATTTGAATCTCATTCCCCCAAATTCTTATGTTTAAGTTCTAACCCCCAGTACCTCAGAATGTGAACAAATACAGAAATAGGATCACTGCAGATGTAATTAGCTAATATGAGTTTGTATTATGGTAGAATGGGCCCCAACCCAATGTAACTGCTGTCCTTATAAAAAGGGAAGATTTGGACACAGACATGCACACAGGGAGAGTGCTATATGAAGACGAAGGCAGAGATCAGGGTGATGTTTCTACAAGCCAAGGAACATGAAAGATTGGCAGCAAACCACCAGGAACTCAGCAATAGGCATGGGACAGATTGTCTCTCATAGCTCTCAGAAATAAGGAACCCTGGTGACACCATTGATCTCAGCCTTCTTGTCTCCAGAACTGTTGGGCAATAGATTTCTGTTGTTTAAGCCACCCAGTTTGTGGAACTTTGTTGTTGCAGCCCTAGAAAACTAATATACCTGCAGTACTAAAGTGAACGAAAGTGAACAAATGCACATTCATTTTCTGGGGCAGTCAGTTCTCTCAAATGACCTGCACAGAGGTAAAGCCTCAGGCTACTGGCCATACAACACTTTCAAAACGTAGAGAAGGTAGAATCAATAGGCTTAGATGCTGCTACAAATTCATTTGTGTCATCCGTCAATAACATAGCCCTTGTGGTTGATCCATATCAAATTCATTCCAGCAAGTGATTTTCAATGGTATCAAAAGAAACCATCCCCTCTATTCATTTTTCAGAAGCACATGTCAGCACTCTCTAAAATCCACACTGATCTCTTTCCAATAGCTTTCCCTGCTTTGAGGTAAGGACCTGATAAAAGCACAATTAAAGAGGTTTGCCATTGACCAGAGCACTTTTCTGAATAAAACTAAAAGCAACTGGTACCTTTCAGTCCATTAGAGTAAGCCGCACCTACCAGAGGCTCAACAGCAATTAAAAGTTACAAGACACTGAATATCCCCAGTGGGTCCTGTATAGGTGAGAGATAAACACACATTGAAATGGAAAAGTGAAGTGTATTGTGGTGCTCTGCACATTTGAATCAAGGCCCTGGTTGAGCTCTGTGGCCATTTACCACCAGGGTATTTCTATCTGCAATTGGTCCCCTTTGAAGTCGTTCCCTACAATGACTGTTCATCACACTTATTAAGTGTTCATGTGTTGATAGACTCAATGGATAGATAAATAAATAGAACTAAGTCTCTAGAATTGCATTCTGGATTCATTTTCATCACTCCTAATTTCAGCCTTTGTTCCTTTTTAAGAGCCCTTGATTAGATGTTAGTGCTAGTCTCTTACCCACTCACAAAATAGAATTCCTAGGTATTCCAGTAAACAGACTCTCCTCCTTGGTACAGGCTTGACTTAATACTATTTCTCTTATTTGGCATTAAATGTGCCTCACTTTTCAAAATGTGTCAAAATCCATCCGGCTCAAAAGTCCATTTGACAGATATTACTGCCCTGTGTGTTTACTCAGTTATTATAAAAATAAGTTTTACAAATTGATCAAAATTTGGTGGATACATAAACTACAGCACAGATTGAGAACCACTGATTTACTGTTGGCTGGATTTCAGATTCATTTAATCTCCCCTGAAGGAGCCCTAGAATATCTTCAATATATGTTATCAATTAACCACTCTAATCATTGCTGTGTGTGCATCCAGATATCAGAATAAGCACAAACACACAGCATCATTCTGTATAGCTAAAGCAGCAGTGATGGGGATGAGTTCATGATTCACAACTGTGATCCCCAGAATAAAAGGCAGCGGTGAATTGGCAGACACATAAGGCCAGCAAATTTTGTCTGGTTATTCTTCTAAGAAAGGTATGATTAGTAAAAATGCATCTGTTCATTTTCTCTCTTGATCTAGACAGCTGTAATCCTAATAATTCCTTTCTTTGACGTGGTGAGTGATGGTGCCCTGCCATGTGAAGGACAAGGAGTGACACAGATTTATGGGAAGAGAAAGGCCAGGTTGTTTTAGCCTTTGAACACAACAAAGATGGCACTAATGACCCATCATCAACACGTATGTTTAGCCTTAGTTATCCAATGGTCAGGATGGGTTTCTACCCATCCAGTTTATAAGTTCTTTAGTATTTTTTAAAACAGATTGGATCTGTAAGGATCTAGTCTGAAGCTAGAGGATGGAGGGGGCAGGTGACGGCCTGAATTCAAGCCAACACAAGGAGATGACTGGCCTCATGGCCTTGGCCTCATCAACATGATGCTGTCATCTGAGAGAAGCATGGAAAGTGGGAAAACCATGGTTCTCAGAGTCAGACACACCTGGATAGGAATCCCATGTCTGCCACTCATAAGCTACATCTCAGAAATATTATTCAAACTCTCTCAGTAACTCAACTTTCTTTGATTTAAACTGAGGAGAGTAATAGTACCTTCCTCTCACCTTGCTTGGGTACATATTGTGAGACAGCATATATTAAATAAGAAAATATTTGAAAAGTACTTGCCACAGTATCTGGCACTAAGCATGTATTTAGTTGCTAATCTCTTTTGCTGCTTTCTTTATAACCAAATTCGGATGCTGGAAATGTTACCTGTGACTCATACAGCTCTGCTTGCAAAATGCTGCCCCCCTTTAAGTCAGGAGCACATGAACAAATAAAAATCCAATTTGGACAAATCTATACATTCTTTTAAGATCAATAAAAATAACTTTACCTCTATGGGACCTTTAACTGCTCAATGACAAAGACCCCGTTTTTTTTTTTTTTATCACTGTGTGATTGGTGCAGTGTGATGTGGAAGAGAGGCAGATATTTTGCTAAAATATGAACGTAGATGCTTTGAGTACATGAATTAGGCATATCTTGTTACTATTTGTCTGCTAGGCAAAAACGATGTCTCATTTAAGGTCAGGGTTTGGGAAATAATCAGAAAATATAGGCATTGATAATGAGTGAATCTCTTCATAACTCTATGTATATCATGTATGTTCCCTTTCACTTGATCTTATGCATTTTTTTTGTTGTTGTTGTTAAAATAGTGATCACTTCATTGGTAGTAAGGCATCATCACAGCATTTATGGAGAGAAGGGACTTGTTTATTCTTTTGTCTGAATTTAGACAGAAGGTTCTCAAGGACCTTGTACTTTTTTGTAATCTTTCCTCTCACGTAGAATAATGCTGGGCACACAGGAAGTGAATCCTCATTGATTAGAATTGAGTGAGTCAGAACACACAAATGTGACCAAGAATAAAAGAACAGCATGACTCAGAGAGGAGTGAGAGGAACCAGGGTTTGAATGGAGGAGTAGGAGGAAGAGAGAAGGGACTTCAATGAGTGGAGATGGCAACTGCTCTGGGGGTGGGAGCTGCCTGGAGATGCAGGCCTGCTGGAATCCGAAAAGCCACGTCTGAAACATCAGCCAAAAAAGATCCCATTTTATATGACCCCGTGAAAATAGAAAGCGATCTATCTGTATTTGGTTATTCATATTAGCCTCCTTACCTTCTGGTCTTTGTTCAAATGTCAACTTATTAATAGGATTTTCTGTCACAAACCTACTTAAGATCCATCATCACCACCCCCTAAACTACCCTCATTATTTTAACTTTTAAAAATTGTTATTTTAATATTTTCTTCATAGCACTTTTTATCATCCCACATACTAATGTTACACATACCCCCTTTATAATACTGGCTCTATGATTGCAGGATTTTTTTTCACTGTTAAATCTCTAGCATCCAAACTAGTCTCTGGCACATAAATAAATGCTCAACATGGGTGGAGTAAGTGAATGCATTAGAAAGTGAATGACTGGGTAAATTGAATGTCTCCTGCATCTCCAGTACTGTGCTAAGTGGGTGCAAGGGAAATAGAGACAATAAAGCAGGATCTCTGTCCTCAAAGTGATTGTAAAGGCAGACAAGTAAACAATAGTCCCCAAACATCAGGGTCAGTGGCTGCTCGTGGTAGAGGTAAGTGTGGGTCTCTTGGGAACACCGACAAGAGACCTCTAACCTGGGCTGCACTAAGGCATGAGAGGCTCAGATAAGTCTTCCTTGAATGAGTGAAGTCTAAGCTGGGACATGGGTAGAAATCAGTTAGATATTAAGGGGAAACAAGGCCCCCAGTTCAGCAACAGAAGTCTTGGGTATGCACAGCCTCACTTTGAAACATTAAATACAGTGATCAATTAACCAGAAGTATAAACCTAACTGGCTTATATGTATCTCTGACCAGGGGCCTTAGCAAGACAGGAGAGACTGTCATTGGAGCTGTGATTGAGTGATAGATTCCAAAGTTGATCATTTAAGATAAGGCCCTAGATTAGGCATTCAAAAATAAAGGCAGATGCCCCACGGCAATGAGAAGAAGTCAAAGAAAGTAAAATGAAATTCATTTCCCTTCCTAAGTAATACACGAGGAGTACTTATACTTCAATGAAGAGATTACTTATTTTAGAAAAAAACAAATTTATATAATTTTTGAAGTCAAGACTGTAAAGATATCAGCTATGTATGAAGATAATGATATCATCTACTTTGAGCCCATGGTGTGCTGGAATTGACTGTTTGGCTCATGAGAACCAATTCTGGGCTCACAGGATTTGTGAATGTTTGACATCCATTATTAAAAATTAAATTACATATACTTTTGCTATAGACTGAATGTTTTTGCCCCCTCCCAAATTGCTGTTTGAAACCTGATCCCCAATGTGAGAGTATTTGTACATAGGGTCTTTGGGAGGTGATTAGGTCATGAGGGCAGGGCACTCATGAATGGGATTAGTAACCTTATACAAGAGACCCCAGAAAGTTCCCTTGCCCCTTCTGCCACGTGAGGATACAGCTAAAGGCACCATATACGCACCAGGAAGAAGGCTATCACCAGACACAGGATCTGCCAACACCTTGATCTTGGACTTTCCAGCATCCAGAACTGTGAGGAGTAAATTTCTGTTGTTCACAAGCCACTTTGGTATTTTGTTATAGCAGTCTAAACAAACTTAGACAACTTTCAATTACATAAATTATGTTACAACAAAGATGATAAGTACTTCAAACTTACCAGTTCCTATTGGTTTTCATATTATAGATTTTACCATTTGCTCTGCTTTTGAGGTAATTTATATCCATTGTTATCTGCATGGTGGAGTTACCATGTGCACTACTGTGCATCTCTTCCCAAACGCTGTGTTCAGTAATATGTTAATAGCTAGAAATGAGCCATGGTGAGATTATTGACAGCATGGAAATTGGAAAATGCTGAGAAACAGGTGTCTCCTGCTCAAAGAGACAGTCATTAAACATTTTCTAGCACATTAGTGCTTTGAGTCTAAAGACCTAGTAGTGCTGAGGGTCTGCCAAACTCAGCCCACAGAGCAGACTTGTGTCATAAATGTGGTTGCTCAATACTTCTTAAATACTTTTCTTATATTTTGATAATTTCCTATGTTAGAGTCCTGTAAGCTGCTTCCAACCTCCCTTGCCACTAGGCACAGGCATCTGACTTGAGAAGGAGGTGCTACAAGAGGAATCCTGTTTCTGGCAGGATTGGCGGAGTGTGGCAGGGGCACGTGGAGGGTTGGGGTAGTGGTGGCACTGCTTCTGCAGTGGCCCTCTGGGTCTCCTGTGCTGTGAGAACTTTGCGTCTGTGTGTGCCCTGCCATGGGTAGATTACACCTTTGAGGAACTGACAGAGTGATCTGGCTCTTGTTCAGGGCTAATCTTCCTCAGAGCTGAGCTTCAGTCTGGTTTTCCAGCTGTGCACTTTTGGAAATCCTGTGATCTTCCCCTTTAATCAATTTATCTTCGGCTTGAAATACCTAGATCATTTCTGAGGTTTGAAACAAAAAAGCTGGATTAATGCAGCAGCTTATTTCTATTTTAGTACATGTTAATAAAGCTATAATTGTTTAAAAGCTGACATTGTAGGAAAATACAATTATATTGCATAGATTAAAAGCTTTACTATGAATTTATTTATGTTTTACTCTTAAAAGTTGGAAAACATACAAGTATGTGTTACCCGTGACTCACCACTGATAACATTTAATATTTCCTCCTTCCTCTTTTTCTGTGCAGTACATAATCTTAATAAATGCAAGCTCATACTATTTGTATTGCATTGCACTACACTACATTGGTGGCATTAGTTACATATATTTGATGAGCATTACCTGTGTTTGTCTTTCTGAATCAAAATTAATTCATGTCTCAATTTACATATAGCTTATATGAAGACTTTCTTTTGAATCAGTTTTTCTGAAGCTTTATTAAGATAAATGTTTTATTTTTGGAGAGACAGTCTGATGTCCTGGAACAGACATGGCCTTTGTAATTTATTTATTTATTGTCATTTATTTGATAATGATTATTGAATGTCTACCATGTGCTGGAGATGAGGCAACGAGTACACAGACAAAATCACTACCCTCAGGGAACATATACTTTGAGAAGGGTGATGGACAATACAGCTAGTGAATAAGTAAATTATAGAGTACGGTAACTGTGATAAGGTACCCTGAAGAAAAATAAAGCTGGGCAAAGAAAATGGAGAGTGCTGGGGGTGGGGAAGGTGCTGACAGTTCTAAATAAGGTGGTTAGGTAGGAGTCACTGACGGTGTGACATTTGAGCTGGGACTTAAAGGTGAGGAGCTTCCTGGGGAAGAGCCTTCCAGGCAGGGAGAGGAGCTAGTGGAAAGGCCTATTTGAGGGACGCTGAAGAAGCCAGCGTGGCTGAAATGAGCAAGGGGAAGAGAAGTAGCAGATGAAGGTCAAAAAGGTAAGGAGGAAGTTTGGATCATTTATTATTGTCAGATCGTTATGATTGTTGCAAGGAATTTGGCTTTTACAGTGAGTCAAATGGGAGCCATTGGATTATTTTGAGCGGAGGGGAAACATGATTTGATTTATATTTTAAAGGTACACTCTGACTTCTGGAGAACTTAAAATGCCAGTTTATTTAGACAGATTTGACAACAAACACATACAACTGAGACATTTCTGTTGAAACTATTTTTATACAATGAAGTTTTAAAAAGATAATAATTAACAAAATTAAAGACAAAAAAAGTCTTTTTACAAAAAGATATCGCTCTGATTTCTGTTACTCGGAGTGTTCTCTGTGAACCAGGCACATCAACAACTCCTGGAGGATGTTAGAAATGAAAACCGTTAGGGCCCACCTCAGATCTACTAAATCAGAAACTGCCTTTAATAAGATCCCTAGGTGATTGTGTGCACAATATGTCTTGAGAAACAGTAATGTATGCTTAGGAGGAGTATAAGAGAAAAAATCCAGAGGTAGTTAAGAGGCTTTTGTTCTATTCCTGGCAAGAGTTGATAATAGCATGGACCAAGGTAGTATCAGTGGAGGTGATGGGAAGAAAAACTGGGTGTGAAGTGTAAGAAAAATGACAAATCAAGAATGATTCCATGGTTTTTGTCCTGAATTAATGGAAAGATGAAGAGTTATTAACTGAGTTGGGGGGAAAATACAGATGGAGATATATGATCAAATTATGTTTGAGATGTGTGATGGTTAATCTTACATATCAACTTGGAAGGTGTTTTTCATGAGATTAACATTTAAATCAGTCAATGTTGGGTAAAGTAGATTAGCCTCCATAAAGTGGGTGGGCCTTGTCCAATCAGTTGAAGGCCTGAGTAGAACAACAAGACTGTTCTCCCCAGCCAAGAGGGAACTCTCTAGCAGACTGCCTTCAGACTGGAATCGTACCATCAGCTCTCCTGGATCTTCAGGTTGCCAGCCTTTGAATTGGAACAATTATATATCATTGGTCCTCCTCTCCTGAGCCTGCTGGCCCACACTGGACTTGGAGTTGGACTTGCCAGTCTCCATAATAACATGAGCCAACTCCTTATGCTAAATCTCTTTAAATGTACACACATATAAATTTGTGTGTGTATATATGTATATGTGAGTGCCTCTATCTATATCTATCCATTTATATATATGCACACACACACACACACACACACATATATATACATAAAGAGATTTACTCCTGTTGGTTCTGTTTTTCTGGAGAACCCAGAGTAACACATCATGCTAAATAGTTATGTAAGTCTAGAGTTCAGAGAGAGACCCAGTCTGGAGATACAAAATTGAGGATCACCAGCATATAATCTAAATTCAAAGTCATCTGACAAATAAAATCACTAAAGAAATGAGGTAAATGAAAAACAGAAGCCAAACAGATCGAGTTCATAGAGAAAAGAACCAGCAAAGCTGAGAAGGGGTCGGGGAGGGCGGTGGGGGAAAGGAAGAGGAAGAAAAACCAGGTGATTATGAAAACCAGGGCATGGCCTGGAAGCCAGATGAAGGATTGTTTAAACGAAGGTTGTGATTAATGTGTCTAATGCTATCAGTAAGTCAGCTAAGATGAGGATTGAGAATTAAATGTAACAAGATAAAAGTCTCAGATGACCTTGATAAGGGCAATGCCCAAAGAGAGGAGTGGTTTGAAAACCTGACTGGAATGAGTTCAGGGGAGAATGGGAGGAGGATGAGTAGACAGTTATATTTGCATATGTGTGTTGAACCTTATTTTTTTATTTTTTAAAGACTAACAGACTATTTTTATAGCAGTTTCAGGTTTACCAGGAAAACCGAGCAGAAAGTAGAGTTTCCATACGCTTCTCACCTCCTATACAGTTTCCCCTATTATTAACATCCTGGATTAATGCAGTACATTTGTTACAAGTGATGAATGAATATTGATACATTATTGTTAACTAAAGGCCACAGTTTACATTAGGGCCCATTCTTTGTGTTGTATAGTTCCATGGGTTTTGACAAATACATAAGGCCATTTAGCTACCATTACAGTTAAATTTTTGATTCGCAGACCATTTGTTTCTTAGCTGTGTGATCTTGAATAAATTACTTCAAACTGAGTCCCTATAAATTGTTATAGTTAAATAAGATAGTATAGTGAAAATGCCTAGCATATAGGCTGGCACCTATTAAATGTAAATCCTCTTGCATACTGACTTTTGAATAAAAACCAGGAGATTTAATCAAATACCTATAGTTTTCTTAAAATGAAACTTGCAATTTTATAATAACTTAAATGTTTCCTGCTTAATGTGACTTTAAAAAAAAATTAGGACATATGCCTTCCCCAAATAGCTGTTTTATCACCATAATGGTTAGTATTTGGTCCAGATGACTCTTCTGGTTCAGGGTAAAAAGGAGGCCAAGGCATCGGTTGATCTCTATATGGGTCAGTTAGTTCTACAATAAGGAAAATGGTTCCATTGCCACAGATAGCACATCTCATGAACTCTGGCCATCCATCTCTCAGACTGAAAGAGGCTTCAGCCTGAGCACGCAGACTCCCCAATGCAATCTCAACACTCTTAGAGAAACAACAAATGCTCTAAGGCTTTCAAGCAGTGGAACACATTCTTAAATAAAAAGCTTTACATTTCTACATTTCCGTGGAGTTTTTGGTAGAAGGAGTTTAAACATTGCATGGGTGGCTAATTAGATAACCTTTAAAGACACATTTCACTTGATTTCTGCACAAAGTTTATTTAAAAATTAGTAAAATAAGTGTGGAATTCTGGGGGTCAGAGAACTGTACTCTTAGGGAAGAAAATAATTGCCTTTGAAAGAAAATCTGTTTGAAAACTTGAAGTTTTGATGAACTTGATAGAACAAAAGAAAGATGAATATTTATCATCTCACGTTTCCACCAGCAAGATTTTATTTATACATTCTATTTCTGTGTTGAGATTCCCTATTTATAAAGTAACTGTCATTATATTTTGAATATAGTTTAATTCTTTAAATATATTTAGGATAGGTTTTTTAAATCTTTGTTAGATCTGACATCTAGTTTCACTTACAGCTGTCTTTTTTTTTATTCAGGAGAATATGAGAGTACAAACACTTTGGTCACATTTTATAACTTTGCCTCTCTCTCCCTAGCAAAGGTTAGAAGTAGGCCCCTCCCCTCCACAATGCTCACCGCATCCCTCAGATGTGGGTCTTACTCCCCCACCCCCCAAATCCCTGGTGGACACCACCACCATTTGAGCACCGTAGTGTTAATCAGTCAGTACCAATTTGATGGCGAGTACATGTGGAGCCCATTCTTCCGGTCTTGTGTCACCTCACTTCAGATAATGGGCTCAAGCTCAATCCAGGATAATGCAAGCGGTGCTAGCTCACTGTTGTTTCTTATAATTGAGTGATAGTCCATTGTATACATATACCAAATTTTAACAATCCACTCATGAATTGATGGGCACTTGGGTTGTTTCCACGACCTAGCAATAGTGAATTGTGCTGCCATAAACATTCGGGTGCAGATGTCTTTATTATAGAATGTCTTATGCTCTTTTGGGTAGATGCCTAATAATGCTATTGCTGGATCCAATGGTATTTCTATTTTTAGCTCTTTGAGGTATCTCCAAATTCTTTTCCACAGAGGTTGCACTAATTTGCAGTCCCACCAGAAGGGTAAGAGTGTTCCTGTCTCTCCACATCCTCGCCAGCATATGTTGTTTTGGGATTTTTTGCTAGCGGCTAATCTCACTGGGGTTAGGTGGTATCTCGTGGTTTTGATTTGCATTTCTCTAAAGATTAGAGATGTTCTTTCTAACTGTTTCTACTCATGGCTGGAGATGTGACTACTGACAGCTCGTGCGTTTTCATCTTGTGTTTCTCTCCACTATTGGAGAGGAAACATTTGTTTTTACCTAGTTCAAATTCTGGACAAAATGGATCCAGTTTGGGTCTGATGCTGACTTCCTGATATAATCAGATATCCAGGGAGCTTGGGGCCCTGTAAAACATAACAACCCCTGCTTGAAGCACATGATGGGAATGGTAGAAGAGCATTTCTCATCAGAAAGGAGGTGGGAGTGAGTGGGGCACGCTGCTCTTGTAGGGATGGCAGGAGCTAAGCAGTTCATAGCATCACCATGACCCTTTCTTAATTTCTGTCTGCTCTCTGCCTGTATATCACCTCACTTTCATTATTCAGCAGCATGCTGTGGGTGTGACTTTTGCTCTTGTATGCCACTGGTGCCATCTGCTCCTGCCTTCTCTCCTTTGATGTCATTATACAGATGGCAAGGGCACAATGGGAAGTGGCACTTATTTCAATATGGTAGCCCTGGATACATCAGACCTGCCCTGCATCAATGCTGCTGATAACTAATCCAGCTCATATGTAAGTCTAATACTGGAATAATTATTACATTTTGGGTTAGTCTCTGAAATCCCTTTATAAATTATTGGAACTATGAAGATCTGAATTCATTCCAAAATATGCATTTCCTAGAACATGGGAGTGCTAATATGTATGATTGTTTTAAAGGTAATCTGGTAGATTTCTAAGAAATGATGACAACTTGCTAATAATAACCTCCTAAGGTTCAGAAATATTGTTGATATTATAAACAATGGAAAATGTCTTACAAATGTGCTTGTTAATTTGACCATGTAGGTGTCAGAGCTAATCAGTCAACAGCTACAGCTAATGCAGGAAAGAAGAAAAATTAATATTCATTAGATTCTTGTTTACACTTCTGTTGTCAAGGTCAATCAGTTTGCTTTAAGCACAACGTTTCACTCTTATTAAAGTCATTAGTGCCCTTCAGTATATGGAGAACACTTGGGCTTCACAAATGTGTTTGATTTACACATCGCTCACATTGTACAGGGACCCAGACTTAGACCATATTTTGCCGGAATTTAGACATAAACTTCTATTCAGACTAACCAATTATTCTTATTCATTATAAATAATAGTTTAAAAATGGAACCCAAATTCATATATTTGGTAATACTCTCTATTGCAAAAACTAACAAATACCTAACCTTTCAGGTTTAACACAAACATTACCTATACTCATACCAAAGCAGTCACTACCAGGCACCAGCGATGCAGAAAGGATTCTTTGGTATTTTTGTTTACCTTTGTAGCAAAAATGATAATTGTTAACCACTGAACTGTGATTAGAAATTTTTAATGAAGAACAGTGAATGTAGTTAAGGTTCCATGGATTTAATCCTATCAGAGGATAACTTTTTTTTTTCTTATTACAATAAAAGGGTAATTTTTCATGCCCCTCCAAGTGTGGAACTATCACTTTGCTGAAAATCTCAGCTTTACATTATTCCAGTTGACTCCTCCACAACACACTCCAAGTCTGGGTTTCCCGGGACAATAATTTACACAGGGGAAACAGGCCTCTGGAATGGCTCTTTCACCATTGATTACTCTTTCACCTTTTATCATCCCATGGAGAAATCTGTTGAAAATAATATAATGTGGTTTGCAACTTTTACCTTGGTGTTTAGTTCCAGAGACAGAAATTATAATGGGTTATTCAGCAAAGATTCGATACAGACCCCTGGTTATTTATGATAACCTGAAACCTACTGACTACTCACTAACAAGAGGGTTAGACTCCACAGAAATAGTCTGTTCACTCTTTGGAGCTCAAAATGGAGCTGCATTGTTTTTTTCTTTTCTTAATCCTATATCTCAATGATTTTAAACTGCTTTAGAATGATCTAGATATATGCCTCTTGGCTATAACAAATAGAACAAACACTATTCCTCCTGTATATAAATTATGTGCTATTATAACAGTGAATGTGGAGGTTAGATGCCTCAGAGGACAAAGGATTTTTGAATAATTGCCATAAGAGAAGTTAATATTAATTATTCTCAAACTAAAAAATTATTTTTTGCAAATGCCATCTAAAATTTAATTAATACATAGCCACTTTCACACAGTGGAAGAGTTCACTTATACTTTGGAGAAGTGGGGGCCATTGGTAGTCAATTAATTCTGGTACTTTTTTTCCTAAAGGGTCTTAAAAATATTAAACATTTCATTGGCGTACTTAACATTTTCTGTAGATATGATGGATAACATATGGAACTTCTAGCATAAAGTAATCTTAACACTGTAGAAGTGTAGAGTGTAGTACTTTGGGTACTGCATATATTATTTATGAGTGAGAACAGACCAGATATGTTTCAAATTGGCAATGGCTATCTATCTACCTGGAATCTTGGTTTGGCTTTTCAACTTATTTGCTACTTAAAACTGCACTGTCCAGTACAGTAGCGACTAGCCACATGTAAGTATTAAATTAATGTTTAAATTAATTAAAACTAAATCAAATTAAAAATTCATTTCCTCAGCCACATTTCAGGATTCAATAGCCACATATGACTAGCGGTTACCATATTGTGTAATGCTAAAATAGAGTATTTTTGCCATCTCAAAAAATTTAATTTAAAATTTAAAATAAAAAAATTTAATTTAATCTAAAACTAAAGCAGTCTTCATCGATCACAAAAATTATCTATTATCTATCTATTATCGATTATCTACCTATTCTTCAATTTTCCAGGAGATTTTTGTGCCAAGGTAGCTTAATAAAAATGTCTTTTGACCTCTTGTCTTCAAAGGTAACCCCCAAACAGTAACAGGAACAAGAAACAAAACCAAAAATTCCATTGCCAATGAAACTAGGAGATGTTTAATTCAAATAAAATATGAATACAGAAAAAGATGGAGCAATCACAAACGATGTAGCAAGTGGGAGGAAGGTCATGTCTGAGTGACTGAGTGCGTGTGTGTGTTTACACACGTGTGAAGGGCGACAGCCAGAAGCAAGCAGATGTTTTGCATGAGGCAGGCTTAGGAATTGGAGGTTGGTTCTGAAAACAGGGGATCACTGCTCTTCATTTCTATCTTGCACTGTCAGAGTGCTTCCTTTACTCCACTCCAGTAGGAGACTGGACAGGATGTCTATTCTTTAGATTAACAAACCAGAGGTTTTGGACTGGGGCCAGAGAGTGGAAGGGATGGCATCCTGAAAACAGTACAGCCAAGTGAATAGGAACGTCCCTTTCCCTCCTCAGTTTCAGAGGAAAACTGGGCAGCTAGATAACTTATTCTTCTTGTCGTTATCTCATCTCTTAAACAGGAGACTGGAATCTCCTGCAGAGAAAACAAATAATTCCAGAGAAAAGACATACTGATGTGGTGTATTCACAGGTAAAGAGCCAGGCAATTCTTTTTTGTCCTGCACTACAGCCCCCAGCACACCACCCCACCCTTGCACAAACAGATGTCAATCACCTTCCCAGCGCTTCACTCTGAAACATGACAGGATAGCCAATGATAAACAGATATTTGATGATAATCTCAACATGGAAGAGACCAAAACAAGCAGACAGGGAAAAACAGAACTAGGGAAAAAAAGAGAAAGTTCAAGAAGAGGAAAATCTCAAAGAAAACACCAGAGAGATAAGAGAAATACTGCATTAATAAAATAAGGCAAAATATCATTAAAGGAAGTGGAAAGAGAAATTTAAAATATGAGAGTAAATAGAATAAACTCAAAGGAAGATTTGGAAGATAAAGATGAGAAAATCCCCCCAAAAGTTGAACAAAAAAAGAGATGAATAATAAGAGAATAGTAAAAAAAGAAAATTAGAGGTGCAATATCTGATGAATAGACTCTCCATCAGAAGGAACATCTGGAGAGAAAAATGGAGAAAATGGTGGGAAAGAAATACAAGAACATTACTCCAAACTGAAAGTTATGAGTGCTCGCACAATGCATAAAAAAGAGCCTGTACTATGACATATGATTGCGAAATTTCAGAGCATTAGGGACAAAAATGATCTTAAGAAAGATAGGTCACATTTAAAAAATTACAACAACATTGATCTTGTCAACAGTTTCTAGACAGAATCTGGAAAGACAGGGTGTGCATATTACTTTAAAATATTGATGCAAATGCCAGAGGGACAACCGAAAAAGCTAAAAATGGCTTACTCTGGGCACC
The DNA here is from genome assembly GCA_963574885.1 of Lepilemur ruficaudatus. Lineage (NCBI taxonomy): Eukaryota > Metazoa > Chordata > Mammalia > Primates > Lepilemuridae > Lepilemur > Lepilemur ruficaudatus. Next base: position 41,279 of record CAUYRT010083528.1, on the reverse strand, counting down.
GGAGTAAGGAGTTGGGGAAAGAGGCATCAAAAGATGGCTGTGTTTTTGTTAGAAGTCTTTTAGCACTCTTTGACATCTAAAATTACTTGAATTGTACTATATGATAACAATAAATTAAAAACTGGCTGGGCATGGTGGCTCATGCCTATCCCAGCTCTTTGGAAGGCAGAGGCAGGAGGATTGCTGGAGATCACAAGTTTGAGACTAGCCTGGACAACATAGTGAGACACCATCTCTATAAAAAATTAAAAAATTAGCCTGGCATCATGGCACACACCTGTAGTCCTAGCTACTCAGGAGGCTGAGGCAGAAGGATCACTTGTGCCCAGGAATTCAAGGCTGCCATGACCTATGATCAGGCCATTGCACTCCATTCTGGGCGACAGAGTGAGACCTTGTCTCTAAATAAATAAATATATAAAATAAAAACCCTTTTCAAGAAAATAATCTCAAAATATTTAATGTTCAATTCTTATCAAACTCCTATTTTGGAGAATAAAAACATAAATAAATGGAAATTTTAAAACCCAAATCTGAGAAATATTCAATTATAAGGTATATATCTACAGATTATAGTACAATACAAAAAATTAAAGTAATGAATAAGTACATGAGCATTTCTTCATGTGTGGATTTGAAGAAATAAAATACATAGCTATCAAGCTCTGTATTACAGTACAATTGTGACTTTTGAAAGGCAACTGTAGTCACACTTCAAATCTTACCCTCAGAATTCACAATAAAGACTCCTGAAATCATCAAGCAAGCAGAGAAAATGACCTAATTGACTGGCAAGGAATACTTTTTCATGTTCAATTTGTCAAAGATGCATTAATACCAGTTAAGCCTAACATCTTGACCATGACATTTTAGTATGTCAATGATTATATAAAAATCCTAAGAATACTTTTTACCATGACTTTTCTGGAAACTGAGATTTATTAAGAAGAAATATCCAAATATATTATCAGGGAAATCTTTAGACTCCTGTGTTTTCCACCAGGTGTTTCATCAGACAATTGGTATTGTCTCAGGGATTTAATAGTACAGATGATGTTAGGTTATTAATGAGGGTAGATTTAAAATGGAAGCCTGAGAATGTAATTTTAAGTGTATTTTTTTCTCCTCCATATCAAAGTAGTAAAATGGAAATCTGTAAATTACCTGCTTGAGAATCTCTGGAGGCATCCTTTTGCCTAACATAAAAAATTTGAACTCTTGAATCTTTTATTCAGTAACTGACATCAATTTTCTTTCTTCCTTCGTTCTTCTTAATACTTTGTCAGCTCAAGCCAGCCTAATCTACCTGTTATTGCCAAACCCGGATTTTTTTTCAGTGCTACCTTTTTATTGTCATCCACATTGTCTGTCTGCCTTGAATATCTTCATTTCTCCCTTTATTAACCCCTGTTTTTCTCCATCTTAAAGCTCCAGTTCAAATCCTTTCTGCAGGAGGCCCTTGATCATTGGTGTTAACTGTGATGGTTAGCGTCAATAATGGTTTCGTTGGTTGGTTTTTATTACTGTTGGACTCCCGGTTCTAGCTCTTTGACCTCAGAGAACAGTTGTAAGTACTACTGACAACTTTACCAATAATTAGGTTTCATTATGGACTTATGGCAAACGAGCGACTAACTTGTCTTTCTTGACATTGGCACAATTTCTGCTATCTACTAGATTTCAATTCTGTAGTAGGTGATTTAAAATTATTAAATCCCTTCTTTATATTTTTATGGTTATTATGCTCATTTTAAATTTTGGAGCCCTTGGTTCCACAAATCTGCCTCATATGCTCAGTTTTTTTTTCTCTCCTGGCTGCACTTCTTAGGAGTCTAAATATTTTGGCCCGTGAGGGCTTGCTCCCCCAGAGGTTTTGACAACACCATTGTGTGGTGAGGTAGGTGAGGTCACCACAGTTGGTGATCCTTCTGGTGAGTTTAGGCAGAAGGGAGGGATGAATCCCAGGGCACAGAGCCGCAGGCATCTGGGGATGACAATTGACAGTTGATGGGTTTAGGACTGTAACCCACTGGTTCCCGTGGTTTGGAAGAGGAGCAGATATCCTACTTGCAAATCTATCCACACTTCAGCAATTTTTTGATGCCTTGATATTATGCCCAGACCAGCCTCCTGGGCCTCTTTTGTGGATGTTGATCTCAAAATGGCCATCAAGCCTACAATGACTCTTCTAAGGCAATGGGAGTGAGTAGCAAGAACACGAGGTAAGACCTTTCTTCCAACCATTTGTCTCATGACTACATATGTGCTACCGTTCACCTTGCTCCCCAGCTCCACGTCAGTCTCCTCCAAGTATCTAATTTCTCCAGGGTTGCTTTTGGGGAGGGGAGATGAAACCTTATGTTAGTTACCCATCTTTTCAGGAAATGCTGTGTTACTCTACACTAGTGTTCCTTAATCTTTTTGTCCCCTTTAGAAATTTGGTGAAGCCTGTCGACCTCTTCTAAGAATAATACACTTAAAATGAATAAAATAAGAGGCATAGGATTCCAAACGAAAACACTTATATTGAAATATAATTAACAAAATGTTATGAAAATATAATTTATGATTGTTATATATGCCTTTTTATTAACACATAAATAACAGAATCCAGTGTCTGATCTAATAATTATGGTAATAGTGTTGAGTTTCACAATTTCCAGAGAGCTAGAACAGCTGTAATATGATATAAAAGTATGTGACTTCCATTGATAAAATCACAAATACTGCTAATACAACTATGGGTTGTTGCTATATTCATAATTGAGGGAAATGCTGAATTTCAGTTAGAGGTTAGGGAAAATGAAAGCATATATTTTTTCCCATCCAAATTCAGAGGCTTATGAATTCTCTCAATGGCTCCTAGGTTAGGAACCCCTACTCTATACTATCTACATTATAGTTGGGAGTAGGGAGATAAGGGGAAGGGAGAGGAGGGGGCATGGATATTTAGAAAACCTCAGAACTCTAAATCGAACTTTTAGTATATGTCTGTCATTTAATCAATGGTTATACTATCTCATTAATTCTTATAACATTCCCAGCAAGTTAGCCCTATTAACCCTGTTTAACAAGTGAGGGAGTTGGCCCCCAGAAAGGTTAAGTCAATTGCTTAATGTCAGAGAGCTAGTAAGGGAAGAAAACAATTGAAATACAGTTCTGTCTGATTCCAGAGCCAGAGTTCTTTAAATGGTGAGATTTGTTTTCTTCTGCAGAGGATAGATTCTGTGTCTAATTCATCTTTGCATTCTCAGAGTCTAGAACAATGCCTTGTACATAATATGCACTCCCCAGGGGTGGGTGTGTGTTTCAGTGCAGGCACTTGTGGTTGGCTGCAGGAACATGAACATATGCTTTCTTAATCTTGTTTTTGTCTAATTTAAATGCCCTAAACCCCCCTGGTTATAGGGACAGTGAAGGGAAGCTCATATTGAAATTGACAACACATAAGTTTCTAACATAGATCATCAGAATTTGAAGCAGCAAGGATTTATTTTAGCTAAAACACAGTGGTTCACTTGATCTCATTTAATGACAGATTTAATATAGCAATATATACATTTTTAAAGCTAATTTTTAAAATCAGCAATACATAGACATATTAAAAATCTCAACTGTTATATACTGAAATGCCATTCTTTCTTCCTCCCCTCCCCCCATCTCCCAGTTTCCCTCTGAGTGCCTCCTTCCAGAGAAATTCAATGCATATACAAGGGAGGGGGAGAAAATTATGCATTTTACCTGTTCATTTAATACATTTTGGAGATATTTAATATCATTCACACTTTGTAAGGATACATAATGTTCCACTGGGTGAATGTACCATAATTTATTATATTTAACCAGTCCTATGTTAATGGGTATTTATGGTGTTTCCAATTTTTTATTCTTATATAGTACATATGTAATTTTGAAAACATAAGAATTATAACTGTTGCATAGACTACTAAAAATAAAATTGCTCAGTCAAAATGAATGTACTTTTTAATTTTGATGAATTTGGCCAAATTGCCCTCCAGTGAAGTTATATCAATTTCCACTCACGCCAAGAATATGTGAGAGTCGTGTCTGGCAAACGTATATATTCTGCTGGAACATGAAGCTATTTAGAAGAAGACTGAGAATAAATTTACAGTACTGTTACCAATTTCCCTCACCTTTTATTTTTCTTTAATGCCTCATGCTAAAACTTAAAAGAATATAGTCATTTTCCTGACTCATTGGTCTTTTTTTTTTCACTCTGTGGAAATGTTTGATTTTGGTTTTATATTTTTGGGGGTGGCATAGAATATTTCACCAGAACCCTAACAACCTAGTTCAATATGTTAAAGATTGTTCTCATAAATAGTGTCCAGCAAATACTTCAATTGAATAATTGCCTGGCACAGGGAAGTGTGTTTGGTGGGTCTTGAGACAAGCTCCTTCATCTATGCCACACTGGAAGTTTAACACCAACTCAAAGCATGTAATAGTTGTCTTTTTTTAAGTGTTTAACTCAAAAATGTGTTAAAGATAAAAAAAAGTGCCAGTAATATTCTAACAATGATGAGGTATCATTTTTTTTTCCATAGTTATCTGGGTTTCTGTTAGCTAAAGACTTCAGATGTGTAGCTTCAGACTCTGGGTTCTTCTTCAACTAGGTTAAGAGTAACACTTTTCCTTCTACTGGGAAGGCAAACCAAGTTGTAAATGTCACTCATGATGAGGACCCTCAAATGCTACAATGCTCAATTAGATTTAATTAAATTCAGAGTAATAAAATATTTCTGAGTATGTTCTCAGGAAAACACACACCATAGTTTTCCTTATTTGAGACCATTTTTATCAGTGAAGAGTGCACACTTCAAATAATACTGACATTCCGTATAAATCCATTGTTTCCTAATTCCCTTCCTAGTTTTAACTTTGACAAACTCTTTTGGTAACTCTATGAACTTTAGATATGCTTCTCTCAGCCTCTATTAGACTTTTAGGCTAAGAGTTTTCCTAATCACGTAATAAGGAGGCCAAAAACTAGGCTAGGCTTCCCTTGGGAGAGAAAGTAAAACAATTAAACAAAAGTAGTGAGAGTTGATTAAAGTGATAAGAATGAGTACATGGATTCACATTTACAGATTCTTCTGAAATCTGGTGTAAAGAATTGACTCTTTGGCTAATCTCAGAGCCATGAGCTACTCATAGAGATCTAGTGAAATTTTCAAAGATTAGATTAGGGAAAGTAATAAATGTTATTCGGCAGACAAGGGAAATTTGGATCTTTGAGACTACTTTTGATTTCTATGAAAATAGTAGGAATCAACAGAAAGACATGTAAAAGAGAACTGAGTATTAGGAAAATAATAAAAAGGTTTGGTTAGAAACAAATTCTCCCATGAAAGGAGATGAGACTGAAACTGAGTGAGGATCAAAGAGAAATTGTAACTGCAATAGATCTTGGTTTTATTCATTCATTTGTTCATTTGGCCTGTTCACTAGCTCCAGTATAGCTCATAATTCTATCTTATGTGACATATTCATTGACCAACCATGTGTTCTGGGCAGATCAGAAATTACAGACCCAAAAATAACTGGTCAGACTGAATGTTAACTAAATGTATGTATAAAGGCAAATGACTGAACGAAATCCTTCCTCCATAATCCCTTTCAATTCTCTATGGTTATTTTCATTATCTAGATATTAAAGAGCCAGAGAAAGTTAAGGAAAAAATAAAGCTTAATATGATTTTATATGAAGGTGTTGAGACTGAGTAAAAAGCTCGTGGGATTTTTTCCTGTGTTTATGTAAGTGTTCAGAGCAAGATAGTAAATATCTATTTATCTTCTACACTAGTCAGATTAAGGAGAAATTGTACTTGGCTTTAAGAATCTCATTTAAGAGAGACATTGAGAAAACAAATTATGACAACATGACAATTCAGCATGATTCAGGATACGAAAAACATGATACATGATAATTTATTTAACAAATTGAAGGAGACTGTATTTTTGTTCTGAAGTTATGTGAGTTTAAGTCATGGTTCTGTCCTTTGCCCTCCGTGCAACCTTGTGATATTTACTCAATTTCTTTAAATCTGTTTTCTCATATACAAAACGAAAATAATAACATTGCCTACTACATCAGTTAGTATGATTATGGCTTCAGGTAACTGAACAGTCAGCTAACTTTGGCTCACAAAGACATCATCTGTTTATCTAACAAGTCTACAGGAACATGGTTCTAGGGTTAGTCTGGTGGCTCCATGTTGTGATGGTTCTAGGTTCTCTGTGATTTCCTCATATTTCCCTTCATTATTGAAAAATGGCAGCAGTGGCTCCAGATATCTCATCTTCATAATTTCAAGTCCAAAATTTGAAAGCAATGAGAGCAGGCAGGGGGATGAGAGAGACAGAGAGAGAAAACCCTCTAATCATGCCTTTCTCCTTTTAAAATGAAGAAAAAGTGTTTCCCAGAAACCCTCTAGCAGATTTCCTTCTATGTCTCCTGGGCAAAAATGGAATTCCATCACCACTCCTAGCTGCAAGAGAAGCTGGGAAAGAGAGTATTTGGTTTGCTATCCTCTGTAGCTGGAGGCCAGGCCAGAGAGATGGAGCTGACAGAGTTGACCACAACCACCTTGCAAAGGTTCTCTGCCAATTGCTTGAGTCTGGTGAGACAGAACACTCACACAGGTGAGACAAAGCAGATGTATTACCTACAGATAGGCAGCAAAGATAAACAGATACCTAAGATCCATGGCAAGCCAGTCATCCAAGGCTCAGGAAAGCTGCTCAGGGTGAATGGAATCTCCTCTTTATATGCCCCACATTGCACCGTAGTTGAAGGACCCTAAAAATACTCTGCCCTGTGTTTATATACCCCAGATACCACTTAGCATGCTGAGCTGAAGCATTGCAGAACATCCTTTTCTAGGAGACGTGAGGACACAGCTGGGGTTGTTCCAGACATTTCCTCCTCTCAGGATGTCGCATTCTCAGCACATTCTGCCTGAGAATTGCAAGCAACAGAGGGAAGAGGTGGGTCAGCCAACATCAATTGTGTTCTGGACATCTGCCCTCCCACACACCTCAGAGTATAGTTGCAAATATTAAATGAGATGAAACATGTAAAATACTTTTCATAGGCACATGTTGTAAACATTCAAAAATGGTAACAATTGTTTGTTCCTCTTATTTGTCTGAAGACAAAACATTTTAATGGAGCAACTTTATTTAGTGACTTTTCTATTCAATTATATCTGCTCCAAAATCTCTGTGAGGTGGTGTGTGCCCCATCTTCAACATTTTCAAGCAGAATTAAAATAACTCTTATTCTTTACAGCTGAACTTAGATATTAAAAGTCTAACCATTACAACTTTGCTGGTAGATGCAATTCACTCATTATTTTAAGAGAAGAGAATAGTTGTTTAGACACTGAAGGGTACAAAATAATAGTATTTTTTCTTGTTTAGAGGTACAGAATCCACTTTATTTTTAGATCTTGACATTCTAAATACTGATATCTCTTCAAGCTATAAAATGAACACTGTTTATTTGGGTCACAGTGGTAGCTTTCCCTTAACTTCCTTATTGGATTATGTATTCTTAAAACAGCTGTAGAGTTCTCATTTTTCTGAACTTCTCTGTTGCATGTGCATTCTCTCTTCCTTTGTTAGGATTTGGTAAGAGTGCTGTGAATGTGTTGGAATGGTGTAAATGATATTTGCCGTGTACGAGTTGTTTCCCCTCCCCAAGCCTGCCAGGGGAAGGAGGTGTTAAATCTCAAGAGACTCTTTTACCAAGTCCAAGTTTTAAATAAATAGAACTTGTACAGACTCCAACACACCATCTTGAGATAACCTCAGGCCCTGAAGTATACTGACAAGCAGAATGATCACAGCCAAGTTGTAAAACTGCTTTTGAAAAGAATAGCTAGATAGAAAACATCAGCAGCAACTGAATCAAGGCAAAAGCTAACTTCTTCAAATGAAAGACATCCTCATGCTAAACGAGTGAAGCCATATTCCCCAAATCCATATTTTCATACTGCTTTCAGCTATCCAAAGGGCTAACATGGATATGCAAAGCTGCTCGTTGGGAAGCTCAGTTCTTCCCTATGCCATCACCTTTTTTTCACCTCACGTATTCTCTTCAACACTTTTTTATTTGGCTTCCTTTCTACAACTCACCTGTTGTTCAGGTCAACAATGACCTTCAGTTTGCAAAATCCTGTGCCTGTATTCCTATCTCATCTTACTTAATTTTTCAACATTATTCAATAAGGTTGACTTCTTCTTCCCAGATGGCTTCAGTGGCATCACATTCTCCTTGTTTTCTTCCTTCTTTTTCAGCTGCTCCTTCTCAGTATTTTTTGCTGGCTCTTCGTCCTTGACTCCAGTTCTCATTGTTGGAGGATCACTAACCTTGGATTGGGTTCCTACTTCTGTCTTCTATTTATACTCTCTGACTAAGGTTTAAAATTCTGTCTTTATCTGACACTAAATCTGTGTCTCACGCCTAGAACTTCTCGTTTGAATCCTATCTATCTGGTAATGAATAGATTTCAAACTGAACATGCCCAGAATAAAACTCTTAACTGTGGCTATCCCCTGCCTACCTCTGTTGCCATACAACTTTACAACTTTATCCTTCCCCAGTTTTCCCATAGTAAATTATACCACCAACCACTCAGTTAGTAATACCTGAAACCTGGGAGACATTTTTGAGTACTCTTTTTATAACACTTCTACATTCAGCCAATCAGAAATTTCTGCAATTCATCCTCTAAAATGTATGTCAAGCCCATCCACTTTTTCCACTGTGCCACTGACAGCTAGTCCAAGCCACCATCATCTCTCACCTGGTCTCCCGCCGTAGCCTCCTAACAGGTCTCCCAGCTTTCGTTATTAGCCCTTCTACAATCCATTCTTTGCCTGGCAGAAAGAACGACCTTTTAAAAACTTAAATCATACCATATGACTCCCTGCTCAAAAACTCTTGAAGAGTTCCTATTTATTGCATGTTGAATAAAATCCAGACTCCTTACCATGGTCTATGAAGCACTTCATGTTCGAAGGCCTGGCAATGTTTTCAACATCTTAATAGCTCTTTCTCCTTCTTACTAATCCTCACTCACACTAGCTTAACACACTAAACTTTTTCCTGTCTCAGACCCTTTGCACTTGCTATTACTTCTCTTAGAACATTCTTTGCTTCTTTGCATAGCTCACTCCTCCTCATCCTTCCACTCTCAGCTCAAATGCCACTTCATCAGCGATGTCTTTCTCAAAACTTTAACTAAGGTTTTATTTGATTTTTTTCTGGATCAGAAGAAATACAGTTCTTTTCTCTCTGAGACTTCAGGTACTTTTAGAACCAAACCTGGAAAAGATGATATAAAAAGTAGAAGAAAAACCAGTATTTGGGAGGAGAAACAGATTATGGTGAGAATGGTTTCATTTGACCACCTCTCCTGAACATTTCAAATTTCTAACAAGAAATATAAATTCTAAAGCTGCTAGGGTTCTTCCAGGTAACTGACATGAATGTGATTGTGAATGTGGGCTTATGTATGGGACACTTGGGAGTGGTGAACCAGAAAGCACATGTCCATCTGAAGGTATTCAATATAGAAATTCTAAAACGCTGCTCATGATGAGCTAAACCTGTCTGGGGGCTGAATTTGGCCCTTGAGCTGCCGGTGTAAGATCCATGTCTAGACATTTCTCTTTTGTTGAATAACAGAATATTCCTAGAGATATAAGCATCATTTTTATGCTTCCATATGCACATTCTAAAAATAATATGTAATCATATGAACAACAGTCTAGAGACACACATTCCTCATTAGCCCTTTAGATGTTTTTCTCTTTTCTATCAAAGTTATGGGAGTCTTACAAATTTAAATATTATATAAGCAGTATTTATCTACCCTTGTTTCCAAAAAAATCTTTGTGTGCAAGCCAAAGCACTTAAAGTTGATGGTGAGTGAGATCCATGGAGAACTTGAAGAAGGGAGCAATGGCTTTTGTGTTTTAGATCATTACCTTTGTGTTTTAGAAAAATCATTCCACAGTAGTGGGGAGTAAGGATTAAAATGTGAGGAAGCAGGGAAAACAGTTAGTAACTATTGAGAACTGATGAAGGCAAAGACAGTTAGCTTGGTGAAATGGGGGAAAAAATAATGAGACTAGAGAATCCAGGGTAAGAAAAGCTACAACAGATAAGTACTAAAGTTTTAAGTTTGCTAACAGCTGTGGGAAACTGAGAAATAAAAGATTGTTATACAATGATATTTACCTAGTAAAAGACTGCCTGCCCAGTCAGGAGAATCGAACTTTTCTTGAACCCCAACAGGAACTCCAAGAGGAACATTACACTGCTATAAGGAATATTTCCCCAGAAAGGATGCTTGGCAAGCATATGGCCAATTCCTATCACAGCATTCAATGAAAGGCAAGGGTAAAGTATTAACTCATAATTGAGTGAAGTTGGTCCATAGAGAACTAAAATAATATTACATAAACATGTTATTTTTTTAATGATTCAACTCGTATAGGGAACTCTAAAAATCTAGGAGATGAATTAATAGCATGTCCCTTAAACCTATGTTTTCAAACAGCAAATTATGACCTACTAGTGGTGGTGAAATCAAGACAGTAAATAATGAACAGCACTTTAAAAACTGAAACAATAACTTTTATACATATTCACATATACATATATTACAAATACAAATAGAGCATTTCTTTTTAGTAAGGGAAGGTGCTACAACATAAAATGTACGCACGTGTGTGTGTGGCCCAACATATATATCTTACTGCAAGTTGTGGTAAAAATAAGTTGACAAAAATCAGTTTCGTTAGATAACCTTCCAGTGTGTCTCATCTCTGCTATGATTCTGTCTGAGACTGCTGTAGATTGAAAGTTGGGGAACCTCTGAGCTGTTGTTTAAAAGCAGATTTGGGAAGTGGCAAGATGGCTGACCAGAGCCGCCAGCTGCCAGAGTGTCTCAGTAAGAAGAAGTTTTAGGTGAAAGACAAAAAATGAACAAACAGACAAAACATAGATTGGATGTGGGTCTGAAGGAAGGGTGCCAGAAACTTCAGGAGACTCCATGGGAAGAAGTTGCAGAGCAGAACTGGAAGGAGCAAGGTATTGGCAGAAATAACCCCCAAGAGGCTTGGAGTGCAGCGAGAAGGGTAGGTGGAGCGGTTTGTTTCTCCCTCCCTCACATTTCTGACAGTTGGCGAGTTCCTGAGCTACTGGAGAGACTTTCTGCCCACATGAGCCAAGAGGCTGTTGCTGCCAGTGAGCTAGGAGCTTCCTGTAGACAGGGTACCAGGCTCCCAGCGCCCCTGGGGCAATTCCCTTCCCACACTCCCTAGCCTGGACAGCAGGTGCCATATTGCTTCTCCACTCACCCTGAGCCTTTGTCCTCCCCAGGGGGCTTCAATGCCATTGGTTTTATCTTGTTCATTTCCACACGGACATTTCCCAACTCTGGCCTAGTCTACAGGAACCACAGGGGTTCAGTGGGTCCTGGGTGATCTGTGTGACTCCAGAGCCTGGACATTCTGGGTTAGCAGCCTTCAGGTGAAAGGGACAGATATGACCAGAGTGCTGGCTTTCCTCCACCCAGGCTCCTTTCATCCCTTTCCCCTCCCCCACCCATGGCTGCTAAGAGAAACAATTGAGCCACCATAGCAAGGCTTCCACATAGAGTGGGGCTCAGACCTTTCCTCTTGGGGTCCTGTAGTAGACTGAGGGGTGCGGTGTCTGTGAGCTCCCTGCTAGCCAGCCCTCCCTGGTGCTGCTTGCCCAGGGGCTCCATCAGAGCAGGGCATGCCCCAAGGCAGAGGAACGTCGAACGTGCTTGTGCACTCTGTGGGCAACTTGGGACCAGTGTACTTCTCTCTCACATGGTCAGGGATTAATCTTTGGGAACCCAGGGACAGGCCAACAAGCCAGATCTCATTACCCAGGTCTTGATTACATTGCTTGAGCACAGAGGAGAGATTTTTGAATTAGACTTGGGAGGCCAGGGAGCCTGCTTGGGCAGGTCTGAGGAGAGAGTGCAGTATGGATCCTAGTTGCAGCATGCTTGTGGGGCACCTCTCCCTCCACAGGAGGGCTGCACTCTCAGCTCAGATTACCAGCCTGGGCCGGGACTATCCCAGCCCATAGCAGAGTCATGGGGAGCTCAGCTGGCTTGAGTTCCTGCCAGCTGACAGATGCCAGGGGGAGACTGCAGAGCAGAGGAGTAGAGAGAGAAGTGAGGCCTCATCCCGACTGTCAGCTTGTGAATCTCAGACAGCCCCATCTCCACAAACAGACTTTCAGGTTGGGTGGGGCCATTTTGGCCCCTCCCTGACAGCTTTAACCAGAAGCTGGGAGCATACTTTATACCCCTGCTGAAACAGCTACCTTGCCATCTTTTGTAACCTGAGGGCAAGCTCACCCAACCAAACCATGCCCAGCCACACTCCCCTACTCACCTCTGCTGTGGCAGAGAATAAGGACTCACTCGGAAATTCCAGGGCCCTACCCACCACCTGGGGCATTTGAGTACTTCTCCTGAGAAACTAGAGCCTCTCACAGATCCCCAAAACAACACTGCAGTTTGTTCCTTCCAGCAGACACCATCTACTGATAGGGAAGTCAATTTGCAGGCCCTTTAGAGCATTTATTGACTCAATTATACAGGGTGTGGTTGGTTCTCACCCATAAGCACCACCTACCGTCACAGAGAATAAACTCAGCAAGCCATTATAATTTACAATGTTAAGAAGACCACAAGGCTGGGGAAAGATAAAGGATCTCAAAGACCTCCATCCTCTCTGATCAAAGAGACACAGGGAATATGCCCACTCACATAGCTTGCCAATCCTACAGCCTACAACTAACAACTGAGAAAAACTACCACACTAAGGATATCTATAACCAAGGCACCCATCCAGAACATAGATAGCCATTAAAGCACCCACAAGCAAAGCTAAAGGTTCTTATTGAACATGTGCTATAAACACACTCATATGAGTGAGAGGAGGGGAAAAAGCTATATGTAAACAAAAGAAAATCCCAAAATAAGATGCAATAGCTGCTCCAGATAAGAGGGAATGAGCAAAAGAACTCCAGAAGTAGAGCAAAAGGACACCTCTGTGGAAAAGAATTTGGAGATTCCTCAAAGAGCTAAAAATAGAAATACCATTTGATCCAGCAATAGCATTATTATGCATCTACCCAAAAGAGCATAAGACATTCTATAATAAAGACATCTGCACCCGAATGTTTATGGCAGCACAATTCACTATTGCTTGGTTGTGGAAACAGCCCAAGTGTCTGTCAATTCATGAGTGGATTATTAAAATTTGGTATATGTTTACAATGGAATATTACTCAATTTTAAAAAATGACAGTGAGTTAGGACCACTTATATTATCTTGGGTTGAGCTTCAGTCCATTATTCGAAGTGAAGTGACACAAGATCGGAAGAATGGGCTCTACATGTACTCGCCATCAAATTGGTTCTAACTGATTAACACTATGGTTCTCAAATGGTGGTGGTGTTCACCAGGGATTCGGGGATTGGGGGGGGTAGACCCACCTCTGAGGGATGTGGTGAGCATTTTGGAGGGGAGGGGCATGCTTCAAATGTAGTTGGGCATGGGAATCAGGGGTCTCAATAGGGGGAAGGAAATGTTCTAAAACTGATTTATGTGAATAGCTGTACAACTTTGTAAATTTACTAATAATCATTTAGTTGTACACTTAAAATGGATTAATTGCATGGCATGTAAATTATACTTTAATAAAGTTGGTTAACAAAATTTAAAAAAGACTTGAAATAAAAAAAGGACACCCATAAAAGGGATCACCAGCTCTCTAGCAATGAATACCAAACAAAATGAAAATATTGAAATGGCAGATAAAGAATTCCAAATATGGCCTGTAAGGAAACTCAATGAAATCCAAGTGAAAATGGAAAGCCAACTCAAAGAAACCAGAAAAACAATTCAAGAAATGAATAAAAAATTTACTAAAGAGATCAACATATTAAAAAAATAGATAGAACTTCTGGAAATGGAAAATTCATTTAATGAAATACAAAACACAGTAGAAAATTCTAAGAATAGAGTAAATCAGGCAGAAGAAAGAAGCTCAGAACTTAAAGACAACTCTTTCAAATTAACTCAGTCAAAAATGAAGAGCAGAGAATCTCCATCAAAATACCAATGTCATTTTTTTTGCAGATCTAGAAAAAATAATTCTATACTTTGTGTAGGAACCAGAAAAGAGCTCAAATAGCCAATCTTAAGTGAAGGAAACAAATCAAGAGGCATCACATTACCAGACTTCAAACTATATTACAAAGCTATAGTAACCAAAACAGCATTAGTATTGGCAGAAAAATAGAGACACAGAGCAACGGAAAAGAGCAGAGAACCCACATATAAAACCATCCACATACAGCCAACTGATCTTTGACAAAGCAGACAACAATAAACACTGGGGAAAAGAATCCCCATTCAAAAAAAAATGGTACTTAGAAAATTGGATAGCCACATGCAGAAGAATGAAACAGTCATTTCTAACCACTCAGAAAAATTAATTCTAGATGGATAAAAAATGTAAGGCACAAAACCACAAGAATTCTAAAAGAAAATTTTGGAAAAACTCTTCTAGACACTGGCTTAGGTTAAGTATTTATGAAGAAGACCCCAATGGCAATGACAGCAACAACAAAAATAAATAAATAGGACTTGATTAAATTAAAAAGCTTCTGCACGGCTAAGGACATAATCAGCAGAACAAGTAGACAACCTGCAGATTGGGAGAAAATATTCTCAAGCTATACATCTGATAAAGGACTAATAACCAGAATCTGCAAAGAAGTCAAGCAAATCAGCAAGAAAAACCAAACAATCCCATTAAAAAGTGGGCAAAAGACATGAAAAGCAGCTTTCTTCAAAGAAGGTATACAAATGGCCATTAAACATATGAAGAAATACTCAACGTCACTAATCATCAGGGAAATGCAAATCAAAACCAAAATGAGGTATTACCTTATCCCAATGAGAATGGCTTTTATTAAAAAGTCCAAGAACAATAGATGCTGGTGTGGATGCAGATAGAAAGGAATGCTTATACATTGTTGGTGAGATTGCAAATTAGTACAACCTGTATGGAAAACATTATGGAGATTCCTCAAAAAACTAAAAGTCGACCTACCATTTGATCCAGCAATCCTGCTACTGGGCATTTACCCACAGGAAAAGAAGTCATTTTATCAAAAAGACACCTGTACTCAAATGGTTATGTCAGCACAATTTGCAATTGAAAAGATGTTAAATAAACCCTAGTGCCCATCAATTCATGAATGGATTAGAAAAATATTATATATATATATATACACACACAGACACACACACACCATGGAATACTACTCAGCCATGAAGAAGGATGACTTAATGCCTTTTGCAACAATTTGGATGGAACTGGAGACCATTATCCTAAGTGAAGCATCTAAAGAATGGAAAAGCAAACACCACATGTACTCACTATTAAATTAGAAGTAACTGATGAGCACACTTGTGCATAGAGGGAAGTAAATCTCAAAGGAAATCAAGCAGGGGCTAGAGGGAAGGAGGGGATGGGCAAAAACCTACCTAACAGGTACAATGAGTATTATCTGGGTGATGAGCACACTTTTAGCCCTGATTTGAGCATTACAAAGGCGATTCATGTAACCAAAAACATTTGTACCTCCATAATACTTTGAAATAAAAAAAAATATAAAAATAAATAAATATAATAATGTAAAAGACAACTCAAAAAATAAATAAATAAATAAAAGCAGATTTACAATCAACCCACCTTAGCTACGTGATGAGAAAAATTATGCCCTCCTGGTTTCACCTGAAATTATTCCCAGAGAGGAACCGTTCCTCCTCACAAAAAGCTATGCAAGAGATAAGGCAGGATGAATTCCCTGGATCTGTCCAAATGCTGAAAAAAGCCCTATTGAAGCTACTGAATTCTGTCACTTAAGACTCAATGTGGCTAAGTCAGAAAGCTTAATTTTGAGTAGGAAGACTTTCCAATCCACAGCACAGAATGCAATGGTCTTGAGATATATGTAGATCAGAGGTAACCCACCAAAATTCCCCTAGGTGTAAGAAAAGTGAAGTAATTATGTGCCATACAGATGGATAAAACTAGAGAGTACTGGGGACATAGTGATTTAGAAAGCGTGTAACTTTCTAAAGGGGAACAGCCACTACCTAGCAGTTGATTGTCATCTGTGGGAATGTGATCTTAGTGTTTTCAGTTCTCAATTGTCAGAAGACCAAGAAATCCAGATTTTTATGTAAAATGGCTTGTTTTAAAATATTGGCAACACATTTTAAACATTTAATGATGTTAGGAAAAAAATCCATGGGCAAGATTTACTCCAGTGGTTCCCAGTTTGCCTTTTCCCACCTCAACCAGACTTTTCTTTTTTTAATCAACAAGTTCCTTTCTTTGAATTTAATTTATGTAGAAGTCCAATAAATAAAAACACCACCAACAAAAACACTCCTCTTTGGATCGCGTGGGCTGGAGCCACATCCACTTGCCTCTTCTGTATCTGTCTAGACTTGCCCCAGGGATCCTCCAGTTCTAGAATACAGAGAAACCACAGATCTAAATGCAAAATGTATGGTCTCTTTGGGATGGAATTCCTTTTTCTTATTATTCAAATTGGCAACTTGCCAGTGGGTTCCATTATTTTTTGAGGCCATTCTTATAATAATAAGATTATATCATCCACATAGGGTAGGATACTTATCGTTAAATTTTTATATATATTGGGGCATATATATATAGGAGGGAATATATAGATCTTTTAAGTAAGCAGGATTAAATGATTTAGGTATAAGTTATAAACAAAGATGTCTAGACACAATTCTGTTTTAAGCCATTTAAAATTAGAATTGACACTTTCAAAATCTATTCTGGTATTACCATATTGATTTAGATAAACATTTAAAATCTGAGATCTACACCAAAGTCATATAAGTTGGCTCACAGAGCAACCCAAGATTCCTTCTGTAATAATGAGGAATATAAATAAAATGTCCAGAGATAATCCCTTTCAGTGGAATCAAAAGCTGATAGTAGGTCATCAAGTACTGGGAAAAATAAATTTTTTATAACTAAATTCTCATTAAGAGAAAGCAGAGAAGACTTTGAGGCCCATGGTTAAATGAATGCTCAAAATCTTACTGCTGATTAGTCATGAGATGAGATCAGAATCTAGCTTCTTCTATTCTTAGGTGCTGTTTTAATTTTTCTACATTTTCTCTCTCCAAATAACACAAGATTTAAGATATCTCCATAAGAAATGTTTCGGGCATCTGATTCAAGATAGCTTTGACAAAAGCCATAGTGAGACTAGATATTTTACTACAACGTATTTTTAAAAACAGTTTTTATATATAACCTTTTTGTAAAATCAGTTGTCAAGCTTTGAGAGAGGCAGATCAGACTACTTAATATATGTGTGGTGAAGGAAGCATCCTAAAATGTGGGTTATTTGCTTAATAAATTTCAAATGCTTAATGCAAATTTCACAGCTCCTCTGGCCTGTCTAACCCTCTTCACATCCACTTACTATGGTGCAGGAGTGGAAATTGAAATACACAGAAATATTATTTATGTATCGACATACGTAGAAGTATTATTTATTCTTCTGATATATATTCCATGTGATTTATTGCAAAACTGTCTTTTATCTACTTTCCTGAGCACGCACTCCCTCAAAATGAAAGCAGCTTTTGAACAGAGATAAACTATCAACATTTTCTTTTTCTTTTCATGCCTTCTGCCCACAATTCCCTTTTTGCTAACTTCTGTTGAACTCTTGACCTTGGGTAAAGATGCAGCTTTGCGTGAATTTTTGAAAGTGACTTTTGGTGATTTAGCTGCTAAATGTGTATGATAGAAATCCAGCTTACCTTGGAGGCTCTCAGGGTTTTTAACTTACCGTGCCAGAAAGCAGACTAGTCTGGGGAAATTCAGCTAATGTCTCCCAGCTGTGCAGGAAAAGTGTGAACAGCTCTGTCAGAAGAGCTGCCTCTTTCTTTTCTTTTCCAGATCGTACCTTGTACTCAGACATCACTTCTCATTTGCCATTTGGACAACGGTGACGGAACTGCTGCTTTATTGCCCACGGAGAAGTGGAGTGAAGAGTCTGGAGATGGTCTTGCAGTTACCTTGGACAAAAGAAGTTTGAGACTTAGGCTCAGTCCTGAAGAACACATAGAGAAGGCTGACAAAATATATATATTCACAGCTTTGGCCTAAAGGTTGCTGGCTGACCAATAAGTAATACAAAGAGAAATGGCCTTTTCTGGAGTTGTAGTTCTTTTCCAGATGAGCAAATTAAATGCCATCACTTAGTCCTGGGAGCAATCCAGCATTTCTTGGTAAATTTCCAAAGCATGTTTTTTACAATGTTGGAGCTGCTGTATGATCAAGGCTTTTAGAAGAAGTGGTATAGGGAACAAAAATAGTCAGAAATAAATATTAAATTTTAGCCATGGAGCAACAATTGTCAACCTTAATGCTTTATGGAAAACCAGATATTGAATAACTACATATCATTAGCACTGTTTGTAGCAAACACTGTTGGTTGTCTGTGCAGCAGCCATTTCCCCTAACTCTTCTTTCTTATAGCAAAACCCACCTGTCATGATAAAGGCTGACAATTGTGGAGATTTACTTTCCCAGCTGCCCTTGCAGGTAGGGTTAGTCACGTGACATAATTCTAACCTGTGAAGGAGAAGTTTGGTGACTTCTGAGAAATATTTTTCTTCATGATTAAAAGTGATATGGGTGAGAAAAGCTATCTTTGTTTCTATCTTTTAATTTTTTGATGTTAGAGTGAAGCTTCATGAGAGTGGAGACTTACTCTGTTTTGTTTATGGTTATGTTCCCATACTTACAACAATGCCTGGTACTTAATAGTTTCTCATAATGTTTATTTACTAAATGATTTAATAAACATTTATAGGTTCCGGGAATTAGGAGCTGATATCTTTGGGGGCTGTTATTCAACCTACTACAGTAGTCTTTGGTGATATTCACCAAATACTTTCAATTTATAACCTTCTGGGCAACAGTAGTACTGCACTTATCTGACTTCCTTTGTTTGGATGGAGGATGTGACTAGCTGTGACCAGTGAGTAGAATGGCTTGTGTCATATCCAGGCTAGAGCATTTAATTTCTGGTGCAAGACCTCAAGGCTCGATTCCCTCTGCTGTGAGACCAGAAATTTTTAGAATTACAGTTATACCATCAACCTGGGGTCCAGGGGAAGAAGACCTGGAATAAAGGCCCCTGCTGACCTGAAATGATATCAAGGATCAGCAAGGAATAAACTTAAAAGTCACCAAATTTAGGTGTTATTTTGGCTTTGATTTTGTTTTTCTGTGCTGTAACTTAACCTATCTTGACAGATACACCCAGATTCTAAGTTCCCAACAACCTGAAGGCCAGAAAAAAGAAAAGTTTTTCTTTTGCCACAGTCCAAGACCTGCCTCCCAGATGGTTACAAGTGGGAAATTCCACTGTCTGTTTCTCTCAGGGAAAATCCTATCTCCAACTCACATGAGAACTCAGTAACTGATCATTAGTACATTTTTGAAAAGGTAGGCCATTCCATTTTCTAATAATATAGCTTTTAATTGAGATATAATTTTTTTTCTTTTTACACATCAAGGGAGACAAGGGATATTGAGATATAATTTGATATAATTCATATGCCATAAAATTTGCCTTTTTAACATACATGATTTAGTGGTCGTTAACTCACAGAGTTGTACAACCCCATCACCATTATCCAATTTTAAGATAATTTCACTATCCCCAAAAGAAACTCTACACCCAATTAGCACTCACTCCCCAAATTTGTCATCTTATGGTTCTGGAGGTCAGAAGTCCAAAATGGATTTTCCTGAGCTAATATGGAGGTGTTGGTACATTCTAGTAAGGTAATCTGTTTCTTTGATTTTTCCAGCTTCTGTGAGTTGCCTGCATTTCTTAGTTTGTGGTTCACTTCCATCTTAAAACAAGTTTTCTCACACTGCATCGCTATAACTCTGACTCTTCCATCTTCCTCTTCCACATTGAAAGGCCCCTTGCAGTCATGTTGGGCCCACCTGAATAGTTGAGGGTATTCTCTTTATTTTGTCATCTGATCAGCAACCTTAATTGCAACTGTGATCTTAATTCCTCCTTACCATGTACCATAACATAGCATATTCACAGATTCTGGCACAGACACCTTTGGTTGGGGGGGAAGCATTATTCTGCCTACCACAATATATTTCAGCTCTCTTGGAGTCTCTGATCCTAATCCTAGGGAAATAAGTGTTTGAAACAGACACACACACACTATACTTACTTACCTCCTAAGGAAAAGCAATAAAATACAGATATAAGGAAATATACATCAATACCTAAAAAAACAATCTATCGATTGGGAATACAAAATATATAGCCACTTTGGAAGATGAGTTTGGCAGTTCCCTACAAAACTAAAAATACTATATGCTCCAGTAATCACACTCCTTAGTATTTACCCAAATGAACTGAAAACTTATGTCCACACAAAAACCTGCACATGGCTGGTGATAGCAGCTTTATTTATAATTGTCCAAACTTGTAATTAACCAAGTTTCCTTCAATAGGTGAATGAAGAAACGAACTGTGGCACATCCAGATAATGTAATATTATTCAGTGATAAAAAGAAATGAGCTATTAAACCACAGGCAGACATGGAGAAAACTTAAATGGATAATGCTAAGTGAATAAAGCCAATCTAAAAGGGCTATTTTATGATACCACATAAATGACATTCTGGAAAAGGCAAAACTATGGAGACAGTAAAAACATCAGTAGTTGCCAGGGATCAGAAGGGAGGAAAGGATGAGTAGGTGGAACCCAGATGACTTTTAGGGCAGTGAGAATATTCTGTATGAAACTGTGCTGATGGAAAAATATCATCATACATTTGTCACGACCCATTGAATGTGCAGCAGGAAGAGTGAACTTAAGGTACACGGTGGACTTTAGTTAATATTAGCTCATCAGTTGTAACAAATGTACCACACTAAGGAGAGATGTCAATAATAGAGGGAACTGTGTGTGGGGAGGGCTAAGGGTGGATACGGGAACCCTATTTTCTGCTCAATATTTATGTAAACCTAAATCTGCTTTAAAAACAAATTTTATCAGTTTTTAAAAAATCTAGTCTGAGAGATACATCCTTACCACTGTAAAAATAAGTTTCACATCATTTCTCATAAAAGTGTAGCCATTGGAAGCTGCCCTTCTCAAATCTCTGTATTTCAGAAATCTTTCTCTACATTTGTACAACTAAAAAGCTCACGGAGGTCGTTTTCCCCAAGCAGAAGGTCAATTGGCTTCAAAAATAAAGTCTAGTCCCTACCTCATAAAAGGCAGAAATGCCTTGTAACCTTTAAATGACAGTTTTCCCAAATGAACTCATTAAAGTTTCAAACATTCTGCAGGTCCAGTCTCAGTTCCCATCACCCATTACACCTATAATACGGCTAAGAAATCCCAAATCAAGGCTTCATGCTTAATACCTCTGTATTTTAGCTGAAATTCAGAAAAATTTCATATCAGATAACATCCATCGTACATTTAATCTGGAAGTAAGACATTTTTGCACTTTCTAAGTCATCCTCAGACCCCCAGGGGTTTTGTTCCTTTAGAAAAGAAGGAAAGTCTCCACCAGTGAACACTGAAATAGACATCTGAGCATTGCCATCATTTCCTGTTTTTCTGCGAGGATTTCTTGCAGGTCAAACTTGCTCATCATTATCACTTCTACTCAAAAATTATGAAAATTGAAGTCAATCACCAAGAAAGCAAGTTTATTTAAATCTTAAGCAAGATTCTTGGCTGAGTATAGGGATATGGTCTTAGAGAAGGCTAAAATAAGAATTTATAATTAGTTAAATTCAAAAACTGCTCAATTTGGTCATTCTTTCACATTGAGCACACCACAATTAGCAATCTTGATTCAATTTCTATCAAGAACTGTGAAGTGTCTGTGATTTTATTCTACTTAAAACCTAATAAGTTAGCCTGCCACAATTTCATGGATGCTGGCAGAAAACATGACCCTCTCTGGGTCAGAGACGGAGAACTTTATTATGCATGGCAGAGCAGGCAGCACGAGTATCAGCATACTTGTGTCAGTTGTCTTTGTCCTCAACTCCCACGAGGGCAACACAAATGGGCCTAGATGGATGTAGTAGGTTGCATTACAGTAGAGCAGCCCTGAGCTTAGGAACCTGTATTTTTTATTATGATCAATAAGCATATCTACCCTTTACCTCTGAAGGAAGACTCTACTTTCCAAGGCTAAAAGCCAACCCACCTTTTGCTCTGGAGGGAAATGCTATCTGCATCTTCCAAGGATTTTCATTATACAAAAATCTTTAAAAGATATTCTGGAAAATGGTTGGAGAATGTATGGCTCAGAAGACCTTCTGACACTTGCTGTACTCCGTATAAGATTATTCAATTGATCTGACAGACCCACTCACATTTTTAGTATGTATTTTGGATGTTCCTCCCTATCAAATGCAGTGATTTGTCCAGAAGCATCCAAAGCCTCACCTAGTGCCCCTTATAATTGAAGTTTGATTAGTGGTGTGGTCTGTGAGTAGAGATGAATGCAAGCTAATGGCCACATGTGGGCATTGAACCAACAACCTTGGCCTCAATTAACTGAGCTAGAAACCATTTATTAGATTAAACAAGATCCTGAAGCAATCCTGAATTCCTCCATCGCTTGCCCTGGCCCTTATAGCCTATCAATCACTATGCCCATTGACACGATTCTCATATCAAACCATCCCCTGCAGCCCTAGTCTTCTGCCATAGTTCATGTCCTCTTCTTACCTTGCTAGGTCTATTGCAATTGTCTCCTCACTGACTCCTCTTTTTCCTTATTGGCTCCTCTATGTCCAGCCTTGTCTAACTCTCATCCACTACTCATAGAGCTGCCAGAATAAACTTCTAGGAAACAAATCTAGGCATACCACTTCTGTTCTAAACAATTTACAGTACCTTACAGACTGCAGGATAAAGCATGGGATATGTATCTTTCCATAATGTGACTCATGATTAAAACTTTAGGCACGACACTCATTTACTCCATCACACTCTTCTAGCACCTTCATCTGTAAAATACATATTAATAATAGTATCTACCTCCTAGGTTGCTATAAGAATGATATGGGTTAACACATGTAAATTGATTAGGATAATGGCTCATAATAGTTGCTCAAGAAGTGTCATGAGAAGAGTAATTATTTAACATCGAACTGTGATCAATTCCTCCAATAGACAAGATCAACTATTATCTGCTCTATGAAGACTTTTTGGATTCTTTATCATCTTGGACACTTGATTTTGACTTGCCTATAATATCACCTCCCTCCCTTCACCTCCAATGTTCCAGTACACTCTCTCTACTGAAGGTTAAAATCTAGGAGACAGGGTTTATGTTTTACTCATGTTTGGATTCTCAAGACTATCCCATTGCTCAGCACATAGAAGAGACTTTATAAGAACTTGTTAAACAGTGGTATGCTATTTCTGTTGGAATGTAATGTCACCTGCAGATCTTTCCACGGCCTTTTGGCTTTGCAGCGATAGCCATTACTTACAGGCCTTTTGGCTATCTTTGGTCTCCTTTTTCTCTTTAAGATCCACATAGTACCCTTGCTCAGAAACCCAGTAGTTTCTGAATGTCACATCTTAACCAACACTTCCTGCACTCTCACCGCTGGGGCTAAAAGCATTGTTACATATGAAGAATAAAGGAGTGACATTGGTGTTCTTTCTGGTTTTGAAATCTATCAGGCAGGCTTCTGGGTACTTATTTTTAGTTAGCCCAGAAACTCAATGTAGAAATATCTCACCTTATAAGATCCATTTACTTAGGATTTATGTGAAAGGAAGGTGCTATTTCTTTGCTGCTGTATTTTGTCTCACTACCCCTTCTTGTTAGTTTTCATTTCTGCATGTAATTTCCATGTAGATGCTAGAAAACAAAACAAGAAAAATATTCAAGGAATCGTCTATGTACTTAATTATTATCTTTAAGAGTAAGTGATTCTGATCACTTTGTTAAGGTGCTACCCACCAGCTTTCGCCACTCCAAAACAATTATTTCTCATTTTGTAATTAATAAGGATTTATACAGAGATATTTTAGATTGTGTAAATATTCTGTTTATCATAAAAATTTAGCACACTAACATATTATCCACTGATAATTTTTGTTTGTATCAAGTATTACCATTATGGTTGTAAAAGTGTTGATTTTCAAATTTACTTCATGTGTTCCTTATGTGATGCATTAAGAATGATAAAACATCACATATCTAATGTTCCTGCCAAAAATGTGTAACTTTAATCATGAGAAAACATCAGACAAGCCAAAATTAAGAGTATTCTGCAAAAGAAAAGGCCTGTAATCTTAAAAATGTCAATGTCATGGAAGAAAAGAAAAGGCTGAGGAACTGTCACAGATTAAAGGAGCCCTAAGACACAGGACAGCTAAATGCATCGTGTGATTTTGGATTAGATATTGAACCAGAAAAATTTTGTATAAAGATATTATTGGAACAGTTGGTAAAACAGGGATATTGACTATAGATTAAATGATAATAGTGTACCAATGTAAAATTTTATAAATATAGGTGCATTGTGGTTATGTGAGGAGAATATTATTGTTTAAGAAATTTATAATAATTATCAAGGAGTAACAGGGAATGATATTGGCAGCTTATTTTCAAATGGATCAGCAAAAACAGTATGCATATATACAATTGAAGCAAGAATGATCAGGCAAGTGTGGCAAAATGTCCACACTGGGTGAATCTAGATAAAGGGTCCATGGGAGCTCTTCTTGCAACTTTTAAGTTTGAAATTAATTTTTTTTAAAGTTAAATTTTTATCCTGCATAAAAACAAATGTATGATTTTATAATCTTGGACATTTATTGCTATTGAATGTTACATTATTTGAATATGATAGGCTTTCTTAAATGCTATATAGAAGGCTGTTCTTTTGATTTATACTTCTTAACTTCAAAAACCTTTTCTCTGTATATATTCTCCAATTGCAGAAAAACTCCTGTTTATAAAAACAAAATAAGTAAGGACTTACAGTAAGGGACACTAGAAATAATGACACAATCAGACCTTTGGAAACCTGGAGGGTCAATAATTACAATTCACGATTCAAGAGTGTCACTAGAAATCCAGCTATCTTTATGTTCCCTTAGCAGTTTGTGGTCATTGATCTTTTACCTGAAGACTATGTGATTCTTGGGACTTAGGTTTTTTTCTGTTTCTTCTTGTTTGCCTTGCACTCACAAGGAGGATCTGATTGAGTCACTTAGTCACCACCTGAGATACTTCAGTACAATTGGTCAGGGTTCTCACACCTTATCATAGGCAGTTGCACTCTCTTATTTTGAGCACAGGATCTCTACTTTATCTGCATCAGAATCAACCAAATTTCAGATTTGTGGTAGCCTCAACACCAGAGATTCTATGTTATTAATACATCATGAATTCATGCTCCAGTGACCTGTGTATCATGTCCATAGAACACAAAGAAAAGAAACCTATGAGGAAGGAACCACCTGTGGCCATTTTTCTCAAAGAGGACATTTCTTTCTCCTTCACTTGAGCCTGTGTAGAGAAATGAGGATTGGCTAGATCCTATTTTATTAAAGCTATATATTTTCCATTGGAAAAATATTATACTTTCTTTATCTAAGCCATATGGTAGGTGTCAGGAAAG
Organism: Lepilemur ruficaudatus; assembly: GCA_963574885.1. Taxonomy (NCBI): domain Eukaryota; kingdom Metazoa; phylum Chordata; class Mammalia; order Primates; family Lepilemuridae; genus Lepilemur; species Lepilemur ruficaudatus. Next base: position 15,399 of record CAUYRT010083528.1, on the reverse strand, counting down.
TGTGGTTACCAACAATGAATGAAATTCCACCATTGGTGGCAACATGCATGAGCCTGGAGGATACTATGTTAAGTGAAATAAAGAAAGATAAATACTGCATGTTCTCGTTCATACATGGAAGCTAAATAAGTTGACCTCACAGAAGTAGAAACATAACAAGTGGTAACTAGAATCTGGGAAGGGTAGGAGAGAAGGGCAATGGGAGAGGTTGGTTAATGGATACAAAATTATAACTTGATAGGAAGAATAAATTCTAGTTCTTTATAGCACAATAGGGTGGCTATAATTAACGATTATTCATTCATTCTATATTTTCAAAAAGCTAGAAGAGAGGATTTTGAATGTTCTCAACACAAAGAAATAATAACTGAGATGATGGATATGCTTATTACCCCAATTTGATCATTATACATTGTATACAGGTATCAAATATCACACTGTACAATTATTATGTATCGATTAAAAATAGTAAAGAAATAAATAGTAAAATAAAAAAGAAAAGAGAAAGAAAAGGAAAGAAGGAAGGAAGGAAGGAAGGAGGGAAGGAAGGAAGGAAGTCCCTTGAGCCATGAAGTTCATGAAGTTTGAAGTTAAAGAGACTGGTTCTAATTCTTGTCCCCATCACTTAACAGCTACATAGCTCTGGAAAATTAACCTGTCTGAATTTTGGTTTCTTCATTGGTATAATGAAGATGACAATAATAGCTTGTTGGAGGGTTAACTGACCCTATGAGAAGGTTATTGTAGGATTAAATAAGATGATGTGTTTAAGACATTTAGCGTAGTGTTTGGCACTTAATAAGAGGCCAGTAAAAGACAATGGGTGTTATTATTATACAATCTGCTCTAGACCACTGCCCATATACTGGCAAACTAATTTACTGAAAAAAGCTTCATATGCTGCCAGTAGTTGTATGAAATGAAGTATTCTATTTCATTGAACAATAAGACAAAGTATTTGTTAGCCTTCTACTGTAGTAGTCATCATACTCCTAGTAAGATGGACAAAGACTTCTCTTTAAAATAGTGGTCTTTCTTGTGACACAAGAAACATGCACTCCTAAGGAAAATCCAATCCTTCTCAGGACACATAGAGAAAAAGGATTTTGCCTTGGAATGTAAGGATGAAGAACATTATTACTTCAGGGCATTTGTCACTACAGCCGATTAATTTACTCCCAGTACTTGAATATAATGATCTTCTGAAATTTGACAACTCTGGCTCCAAAGGATAGGAGACGCCATAGCGTACAGTAGACATGATACTAAGAGCCACAAAATTGGCTTCACAATCCCTGCAGATTGATGGGAATAACCCCTACCCATCTCTAACACTTTCCTCTGCACCCTAAAATGCGATTATACTAAGTGTAGGTTCAGTGAAGGAAGGCCTTTGGTTTAGGGAACTGTGTAGAGGAAGAAAAGACGCAGTTCATTCGCAATCACAAGGGACTCATTTTCATGCTGCAGTGCCTGACAATGCCCAGTTCATACAGCACATGGGAGGATTATTATTACCAACCATGGTGTACTGGCATTCATAAAATATCTAAACAGCCAGAACCATTTCAAACTCAAATGCAGAACTAATGAGTCTGGGAGTGTCTTAGGTCCTTGCCAGCAAGAAATACCCATATGGTAGCTACCACTCTTTAGGAACAATGTCTGAATTTAGAGAAGTCACATTACAACACAGCTGTGACATCGCAGAGACAAAACCCTTATTGCCATTGAGGAAAAATTCTGGTGATTTCAAAGGGTTTATATAACCAGGCACAGTGGGTTTCATCTGTAATTCCAGCTACCCACTTGAGGCCAAGATCCAAGACCAGCCTGTTAAAAATAGTGAATGAGACTCTTTATAAAAACAATTAGAGAAAAGATTAGCAGGGCATAGTGGCCCACACCTGTAGTCCCAGCTACTTAGGAGGCTGAGGTGGGAGGATTGCTTGAGACCAGGAGTTGGATACCAGCCTGGGCAACATAGCGAGACTCTGTCTCTAAAAGATAAAAAAATGAAAGAGTTTATATAGCTTGTGCGTATGTTGATATGTATGGTATTAGACAATATCAATTGTTTTGCTTTATTTTTATTTTTAAAAGTCTTAACATGGCATGGGTTTGGGCAATATTTGTTAATCAATATTTTTTTAAGTCATGGGCAAATTCATTAAACAATATCAATTTTGTTGGCATTGCATTTGTAGTCTCCAATGAAATTAAACTATTTTTTCCAAAAACTTTGTAAATTTCTTGACTGTCCATATATTTATCTTTGAAATCACAATCGAGGTCTGCAGTAGCTCCTTTTTGCAGATACTGTTCATTTTTTTTGTTGGTTTTATACTTTTTCTTTTGAAACAACTACAGACTCACAGTAGGTTGCAAAAATAATACAGAGAGCTCTGGATACTCTTTACCCAACTTCTCCCAATGGCAATATCATACATAGCTACAGGACGGTATCAAAACCAGAAAATTGACATTGGTGCAATGTAACGCAAAACTGAGTAATATTCAGACTTTGCCAATTTTTACATGCACTCATTTCTCTCTCTTTGTCTCTTTCTCTCTCTCTCTCTCTGTGTAGTTCTATGTAATAGAACTCATGTATTGATGAGTTATCTACATTATCTCATGTATTGATTCATGCAACCATGATCAAGACACAGAGATGCTTTATCATTACAAAGAAATGCTGTTGTTTTACCTCTCACCCACCAGTCCCTATCCCTGGTGTCTTATTTACTATCCCTACTGTCTTAGGCTGATCTACCTGTGTTTTTTTGCCAGAAAAATTTAAACTGTAAATATAGGTGAGGTTAGGGTAGTCTTTGATTTATACCTCTTAATCAGATAAATAGTTTCTATTTGGGATAATATTTAACTCAAAATTTTGATTTTGCACTACTTTTAATTAATGAGGTGGAGAAAATTTTAACTTTCAGATTGTAGGTACTAAGTAGGCAGAGGTGAGCCCTTAAAGAGTCTGGGTGTGACTTGGTGCCAGAACTTCCAAGGAAGAGAGGAGGAATTCATCTATAAAGCAAGGGCAAGAGTTTGTTGTTTTGAATTTCAAATGGAAAGGAAAGTGAGTGGCCATAGGGCATTTTTAAGAGTGTAGATGCTTATAATTCTCTTTAAGTTCACTGGGCCGTAGTTTGAGCTCCTCGTTAATTTTAGGCCAGAACTTTTCAACAAAGTCTATTAAACTTATGTTCATTTATTTTTCCATGGTTTATTTATTCATCCATTCATTCAACACATTCTAATTGAACAAATTTTATGTTCTCAGCATGTTCTAGGCTTTGAGTTTATAACACTGAACATGTCTGAGTCTGTGATCTCATGGAGCTCACATTCTAGTTGGAGAGAGAGACAGTAAACAGGTAAATAAATATACCACATGTTGGCTACTGTCAAATAGTATGCAGAAAAATAAAGCAGGGTATTGAGGTAGAGAGTGAGGGGGGTGTATGTGTGTTACTCTAGAGAGGGTGGTCAGAGGAGGTGCTGTTTCAATGGTGATCCAAATGAAGCGGGAGTGCAACTAATGCAGATGTCTGGGAGAGCCACGCTCTAGGGAGAGGGGACAGCAGGTGTAAAGGCCTCTGCAGCAGAAGTCAGTCTGGTGTGTTTAAGAAATAGAAAATAGGCCAGTGTGCCTTGAGAACAGTGAAAATGAGCAGTTTTAGAAAATAATGCTCATGATTGTGGAAAATAAGATAGGACTGAGTTCCATACAGTGTGACAAGTGGAACAGAACAAACTTCTAGAACTCACGAGTGTGAAACTTGTGCTGACTCTGAGAACATAAGCCATCATCTCCCACTCCCATCCCCAAAACCTTAAACAGCACTTTGAGCTTCTGAAAACAAAGGGATTGGTGGGAGTTTAAGACATTATTGTCTTATTTTTGAGAGGCAAGGAGGCAGTGCCTGACATAGGGTTTCCTCTGATACAACTCTTTAGAAACACTTGAACATTTGTCTTCGTTTTAGGTCATCACAGGTTTCCAATAAGCCATTGTGTCACTCCAGTAGGCCAGGCATTCTTTAATGAGACTCACCAAATTCTAATGATAAAATCTCTACAATGTAAACTACATGACAGTGGCATCTTTTTCTCTTGCTCCACATTTTCTTCAACCCCTACGAAACTCTTACAGACCCCTCTTAAAGCGCCTGGCTCATAACAAGAGCTCAAAAAATATTTGCTTAAGGAATGAAAGTAATAAATCAATTATTCAATTGTGAAACTTAAACAGTGCACATATTCTTCCAAGGGCATTGGTGATTTTTCTCTAGTCAGAAGGTAAATAACAAACAGCCCATTATTTTATCTTGGCTTTCTATGTAGAACATTTTAATGAAAAAATATAATTTGATTACAGAACATCTGTAATAGCTTCCAATGTTTTCAAGTAATAAAAAGCTTAATTTATATAAATCTGTTCTCATCAGATTTTGTGACATTACCGACAAGTATCAGTTTGAATAGTGTCAATATAAATTGAAAATATGCCAGGTTTATTAACACCAGCATTAACAGACTTTTAATTAAGTTGCTGATTCTGTCAATAATATAATTTACTGTTGTTTCTGAAAAGAGTTGTATAAGCATTTTTTAAAAAATAACTTTTGTTTCATAACCTTTATTTATTACAGGTGTGGAGTAGGACAAAGTTTCAATAAATGTGTTATAAGCCAAGCAAAATCTCATGATATGTTGTTTTATGGCTCTAAAAAAAAGTTGTTTTAATTTGTTCCTTAAAACGTAAATCTTGCTTATTAGGAACTTTAAATGTATTATTTAATCAGTTAAAATTTACTTTTTTTATTGTACAGATTGATCCTTCTGGAATATTGGTTCTTAGATAGATGGTTGACAGCATCTTCAAGAGTATTTATAATATTATCTTTCAGTGTGCTGGTAGTGAAAATTACATTTCTCATGCTGTTTTATGCTTGCAAGGATTTCTACCTACACTCTTCCATGCTGTAATAAATACTATCTTTCTTTGTACTAAACATACAATACAAAAAGATACTTGCATTCATAAAAACTGGATAAGATGTGGTATTCTAGCTTTATTGTATAATTTAGACACACCATCAAAAAGCAGAGACTTCATTTTCTGCACTGGAAGGGGTATTCCTTAAAAGATTTTTATTATTTAAATGGAACTATGCAGTCTAAATTAGAATATTTACCTAAGATATGTTGCCATTCACATCCATTAATTTGTCAATATTTTGTTCTGTACCCAATCCAAACAAGCTAGGTTTTAGAAATGTTGTCTTTCTGTGCTAAATGATTTGATTCAAATTTTCAAGTCTAAAGTTAGATTCATTCTAGCTCAAGAAATCTCAGCAATTGTTTTTATATTTCTTTTATCAATTATCATTTCATCTATCAACTTGGTCCCTTGTATCTGACCCTTGTTTTCCCTTAAGGGAAAACACATGCAGCATTTTAAGGGAATACTTTTGTGTTCTAACAAGACACAAATCCATTTTGATTTCTACTCCATCCCCATTGCAGCTTCTGCCAAGGAGTCAATTTAGCCCTTGAGGTAGACTGATTGCAAAAATGTTTCCAAATTCTCCACCTCTCCCTCTGACCTTGTTCTTTGCAATGTGTCTTTGTAGCTCCTCTCAATAAGAGTTAGGCCTTGTTTCAGACTCCTTGAAGCTAGACTGACTTTATGACTTGCTTTCACCAACAGAACGCTGCAAACTCTGAGCCTGAGCCTTGTTTACTTCCGTCTGTCTCTTGGATGCCTCACCATGTGAACAAGCTTAAGCTAGCTTGCTGGAAGATGGGAGACCACATAGAGCAAAGCTCAGTCCTCCCACTCAAGGACATCCTAGACCTATCAATCTGCTAGCTAACTGCTGATAAATGAGCAAGCTCATTTGAGATCAGCTAAACCCAGAGCAGAGCACCAGAACCACCAGCCAACCCATAGATTTGTGAGCAAAATAAAAATTTATTGTTGTATGCCACTGAGATTTGGTAGTTGCTTGTTACACAGTACTATCATACCAATGGACAACTAACTTAGCCCTTAATGTTTTTCTGGTGAAGTTGGCTGAACAAGATTCTTAGAGGGCAATGCTAATCAAACAACTGATGTTGAGTTTCTATGTACCTAACATCATTTATAGCTTATAGAAGGGGCTCGAGAAACAATTTATTGAATTTACAAATAAGTAAATTTATCCACTGAACACACTATACTTGGTGTTATGTGGAAGACATTTCTTTGGCTTAAGAAGATTACATTTCCATAAGTATTAAAAATTAAGAATAATTCTCCTGACAACTCCCATAAGAAGGCCTGATGTCCAACTTCTCTGGGGGGCCCAAAGGGAGAATGCTGCTACCACTCCCATGTCCTTGAAGCTCTCAGGGAGGGCTGGTGTTGATGCCAGCAGGCTTGTGGCTCCTCTGTTTGTCTTGCGTTTTGGTCCCATGGTTCCCATGGGAATATTGGGTGCAGGCTACCTTCCCAGCTCTAAGGCCATCTGCCTTGCTTGCCTTGCCTCTGCATGTCTGGCTGGGTCTATTTCATTCCAGGAGATGCTCTTGTTTTCTACTTACTGGATTTTCTGACCCACCACACTTCCAATTTGGAACTGGCTCTTTAAACCCTGGCTCGATCTGGATCACTGACAACTGTTCCATATTTTCTGGGTCTGCTAAGTTCTGCTAAGGCAGCTCCCTTTCTCAACACCTTTTATATTCATTTTCTCGATTTACTCTCAAAACAAATCTCCAAAGGAGGTATTATTATCTTAACTAAAACACAGGTTAAGAGAGGTATTGTCACTTGTCTCAAGTAACACAGTTAGTAAATGACGGGGGATTAGAAACTAGTCTGATCCCATTGCCTGTGGCCTAAGTCCTTATGTTCTCAACTATACTCTGCTGCTCTCTTATTTGCTACCAATTTGCAGTGTGACTGTGAGCAAGTTATTTAGCTACTCTGGGTCTTGGTTTCCTTATTTGTAATATCAAGGCATTGGTTTAGAGTGGTCTATAATGGCCTAATTTATACTACATTTTTTTCTTTGACTCATGAGTTGCTTAAAAATGTGTTTTTCATTTTGTAAATATGTTGACATTTTAGGTTAAGAAATTACTTCATGCTTTTTCCATCTTTTGCATTGTGGTTCGAGATGATCTTCCTGGGACCTTATGTCAAAAATGTTTGAGACTTGACTTATAGCCTAGCAAGTGATGATTTTTCATAAAATTTCTGTCTATGATATGTACTTTTTAATCATTGGATTTGGGATCCTATACATGTTTATAAAATCAAAGTAGTCATTATGATTTATTTTTATTTCAAAATATTATGGGGGTTATAAATGTTTTTGGTTACATTGATCACTTTTGTTATGTTTGAGTCAGGGCTATAAGCGTGTCCATCATCCCAATGGTGTTCATTGTACCCGTTAGGTAGATTTTCACCCATTCCCTCCTCCCACCCCTCCATCCTGCTTGATTTCCACTGAATTTTACTTCCCTCTGTGCATATATGTGCTCATTGTTTAGTTCCAATTTACTAATGAGTACATGTGGTATTTGTTTTCCCATTCTTTAGATACTTCACTTAGGATAATGGTCTCTAGTTCCATCCAAATTGCAAAAGGCCTTAATTCATCCTTCTCCACCAGAGTAGAGGCAGTATGGCTGGGCAGGGCTGGGTTGGGTGAGCTTGCCTTCAGTCTCCACAAAAGCTGGTGAGGTAGCTGTTTCAGCAGGGATAAGATGTCTGCTCCCAGCTTTAAGGGAAAGGTGCCAGGTAGGGCCTGAAGTGGCCCCACCCAACTAGAAAGCCTGTTTTTGGATGTGGGGCCATCTGAGATTCACAATCTGGCTGTCAGGAGTGGGTGTCACTCTTCCTCCCCCTCCTGTTCTGCAGTCTCCTTCCAGCATTTGCCAGCAGGCAGGAGCTCAAACTGGCTGAGCTCCCCCATGATGGCAAAGTGGGATGGGAGCTTCCCTGTCCAGGATCCTGTCCTGGGCAGAGGGCAGGGCCTTTTTGTTGGAGAGAGGTGATCCATGAGTGTGCTATGCCTAGAACCCACACTATGCTCTCTTTTCAGTTCTGCCCATGTGGACTCCCACACCTCAAGAGATTAGTTCACAGATTTTCCATCAGTGATCCTTAGCAACAGAATTGAGTCCTGGGAGTATGGGATCTGGCCTGCAGGCCTGTCCCTTTGTCCTTAAAGATCAACCCCTGACTGTGCCAAGGAGAAGTGTGCTGCTCTCAAGTTGTCTATGGATTGCTCAAGCAGGTTTAATGTCCCTCCACTTCGGGGTGCGCCCTGCTCTGATGGACTATCCAGGCAAGCAGTATCAGGGAGGGTTGGTGAGCAGGGAGCTCACAGTGTGTGCATCCCTTATTCCTCTGTAGATCTTTAAGAGGAAAAGTTTGAGCCCCCATCTCTGTGGAAACCCTAGTGTGGTGTATGCACCAACAGGGAGCAGCTCCTGAGAGCCCTGGCTCAATTGTCTCTCTTGGCATCCACAGACAGGGGATGCTAAGGGGAGGAAAAGAGTCTGGATGGAGGAAAGCTAGCACTCTGGTCATCTCTGTTCCTCTCTCCAGAAGGCAGCCCACCCAGAATGTCCTGGCTCTGGGATCACACAGATCCCTCACAACCAACTGGCCTCCTGTGGCTCTTTCAGTCTGGGCTGGAGTTGGGAAATGTTTTTATGGGAATAAGCAAGACAAAAACTGAGAGGCTGAAGCCCCTAGTGGAGGACAAAGGTGCATGGTGCGTGGAGAAGCAATATGGCACCTGCCATCTCATATCGGCTCTATGGTAATGGTAAATACCCCCAAGGGAGCTAGCAGGCTGGTGTTTTGTCCTCAAAAAGCTCCTAGTTCACTGGTAGCAGCAGCTTTTGGGCTCATGAGGGAAAAACAGCTCTCCAGCAGCTCAGGAGGCTGCTGACTGCCAAAGATGTGAGGGAGGGAGAAACAAACTGCTCTACCTACCCTTTTCACTGAACTCCAAGCCTCTTGGGGGTTGTCCTTTGCCGATATCTTGCTCCTTCTTATTCTGCTCCACAACTTCTTCTTGTGGAGAATCAGCTGTTCTCTGGTCAGCCAATATTCCCATAATTGATATTAGTATATGCAACTAGACACTTAAATAAATATGCATTGTGGGATATAACCAAAATACACCTTATTTCTTTTCTCCCACTGGCCTTTGAAATATATTCGCTGGGAAAAAAAATTTTCCTTCATGGTCTCTCTTATAAGTTCTGGCACTTTTCCCTTGGAATTACACCTAATCTATGTATGTTTGTTTGTTTGTTTGTTTTTTATCTAAAACTTTTCCTCCTTTCTGAGATAATCTGGCAGCTGGTGTCTCTGGTCAGTCATTTTGTCTCTCTTTCCCATAATTGATATTTTTGGTCATTATGATGTTTAAGTTTTCTATATCCATCTTGAGTAATTTGTCAATTAATTATTACAATGTGTGATAAAATTATACTATGTGGATTTATAAAATCCTATTTACACTTCTTTTAATTTTTGCTTCATATATTTTAAGGTGTGTTATTAGGTGCATAACAGTTTAGACTTTTAAAAATATTCCTAGTGAATACCATATTTTATTATTAGGAAATGACTGTCCTTATTTCTAGCAATGTTTTTTAGCTTAAAATCTACTTTGTCTGATATTAGTATATGCAACCAGACACTTAAATAAATATGCATTGTGGGATATAATAAAAATGAAGCTTATTTCTTTTCTCCCACTGACCTTTGAAATATATTCACTGGGAAAAAAAATTTTCCTGACTCTGGAGAAGAATTTGGGCAGGGCTCATGTCTGTTCATAGGTAATAGAAAGTCCAATTGTCACTATAAATAGCAAACAATTTTAAATTAATGATTAAATGATCTAGTATGATTAATATAAAACCCTATGTTTTAGACACAGAGATGTACAGCCCACATCTCCTTTAAAAAAGTACTTGCTTCCCAGCTGTGGGGAGTGCCATGACTGATGATAAGAAAGGCTGCTACAGAACTTGACTCCCCGAAGGCAATGGTTGTGACAGAATGTGAAACAATAGAAGTCAGTGTTGGCGCTTGACCCCAGAAGCCAGGGGGCACAGTTATTGTTATGGCTGTCATAGGTGGAGTGCCAGCCATAGGAACTTGACTTGCAAAGAGTTTTGGAGACAGTTAATACAGCATGAGTGCTAGGGGAAAGAGTTGGGCTTCCAACAAAGGTATTACTCAGCTTGTGCCAGCAGAAGACATGAAAGGTTGCTGACTAGGAATATGAGCGTGGTCCCCCTAGTGAAAAGGCACAGTCCCCTTTTCAGTTTCCAGAGGAGCCATTTTTAGACTCAAAATCCATTGACTAAAGAGGAGACCCAATCCCAGTGGAGAAGGGCCTTGTGATACCATAAGTATACATGGTAATTTCCTCAGTCCTTAAAAGAGACTATGCCCAATTAGTTTGGTAGTTATTCATTGGGGAAAGGAGAATTCCCAGACTTTTTGAAGATTTATGGACACAGAGTCTGTGTTGACACCAATGGCTGGAGACCTGAAGTTTCATCATGCCCCGTTTGGTAGAGTAAACGGGAGTCAAGTGATAAATGGAGTCCTGGCCACCGTCCTTCTTACAGGGTTCATTAAGTACATAGACCTACCAGGTGCTGCTTTCTTAGCCCCTGGATTATAATTGAGTTTGAAATAATGGCAGATTGTGTGAACCCTATGTTGGGTTTTGTGGTCTGTGGGGTGTGAGCCATCACAGTACAAAAAGTCAACCAGAAGACCTGAAATTATGCCCACCCAATGATCAAGATGGTAAATCAAAACCAATATGGAATTCTGTGGTAGGGGAGGCTGTGGTACAGATTAGTACTAACTTTAAGGATTTAAGGATGCAGAGGTAATCATTTCCAACATGTCTTCATCTAATTGGCCAGTCTGACCCTACAGAAACTTGAATTCTTAAGGATAACTTTAGATCAGTGATCGTTAACTGGTAGTGATTTTGCCATCCTGGGAACATTTATCAATGTCGGGGGTCATTTTGGTTGTCACAACTGTGTGTATACAGGGATGCTACTGTCATTTAGTGGATTGAACCCAGGGATGCTGTTAAATATCCTACAATGCACATTATAGCCCTCTATGACAAAGAATTATCTGGCCCCAAATGTCAGCAGTGCTGAGGTTGAGAAACCCTGCTGAAGACTACCACAAGCACAATCAAATATCACTCCAGTTACCACCATTATGCTGGATGTAGTGTCTTTGCTATAGCAGATAAATAGGGCTCAGAAACATGGGATATGGTCACTGATTCGGCAAATTCTATCTTGTTGATCCCAATAAAGAAAGGAGATCAGAAACAGTCACAGTCACATGGAACAGTCAACAACACACATTCGTAGTTTTATCTCCAGCTGACAGCTCCTTTAGGGTCTGCCTCAGCTGCAGAGAGTTGACCTGGCTGAGGTCACACACTTTCTAGGGTATATTGCATCTGGTGACTGAGCAAGACAGGAGTATACAGTTGCAAACATTCTGACCTAACACAGGAAAATGCTGGCAGCCAGAGTGCTCCACCAGATTGGCCAAGGCCCTGTCAGGCCTGCTTCCCAGTTTGGTATCTCTGCCTAATCTTGTTTCCACCCTACTATGGTTTGAATGTCCCTGCCAAAACTCATGTTGAAATTTAATTGCCATTGTAACAGTATTAAGAGTTGGGACCTTTAAGAGGTGATTAGTTCATGAGAGCTCTGCCATCATGAGTAGATTAATGTCGTTATCATGGAAGTGGGTTAGTTATCACGAAAGTGGGCTCCGGATAATACGATAAGGTTGGCTCCATTTCTTTCTCTGTCTTGCCCTTCTGTCATGTTTGGACATAGCAAGAAGGCCTTCGCTAGTACTGAACACTATGCTCTTGAACTTCCCAGTCTTCAGAATCATTAGCCAAATAAAATTATTTTATTTATAAATAACCCAATCTGTGGTATTCTGTTATAGCAGCAGAAAATGGACTAAGATATTCTCCCTTCCTTTTGCATGTGTTGATTTTGACTCTAATATGTATCCTGTACTCTCAGATCTCTTATCCATCAGCTGTTCCAGAGAACCCAAATTGTGACTCCTCACAGTACTGTGCTGTAACAAGAATGCAGATGGACATAATTGGCAAGTAGCTCCCAAACTCATAGACTCCTCCTACAGGTCAATGGTTCTGGCTCACCCTAGTTATAATATTAGCATTACCATAATGAAACCCTATATTTTGTACCATTGAATGACTTTGAACACTATAGTGTCATGGTAGGTTTTTGTTGTGTTGTGTTTTATTTCATAGTATTAATCAATACTTTAATCTTCCTTTTAGCTTTTATTAAAAAACAAATTTTTTTTCCTATTTCTTCAACTTCCCCTCCAATAGCTAGGATGAGTTGCAGATAGGCAGCCAACTGCCTTTGGGGAAGAAAAAAAATGGTTGCTTCTCTATTTCCTTTTTCCCCTTCCCAACTGGCTAACTGGGGCTTCAGACCTCCTCCAGGGTTGAAGCATGGGAAGACCATTCCCAAAGCAAACATTGCCTTCTGCTCTCACCATTGGAGGGAGAGCAATTACCTCCCAAATGCTCACTAGGGCATCAGATATTTATTATATCTGGGCAATTCCATTGAATTTCTAATTTAACTGTTTGACTTATATAGCTATTTCAGCTTTCTTATGCTTAGTACAATTTTCTGTGTCTTTATAGCCTAGGGGTATGTGGATAGTTTTAATTCAGTCTGTCAATGTAGGTGGCAAAGTTTGCCAGCTTTCCAGATAATTCTTATGGTCAGTGTGGAACACTGAGTAGCAACAAGACTCCAAATCTTTCTTGGAATAGTCATGAGACTTGCAGATGTTGCCTGTGACAGCCTCACCTCATCTTTCTTTTCTTCTTCATGAATCTCGGCCTCCCCACCTAATAAGCTTATGTCCTCAGCCTCTTTATCACTTTTACTCAAAATCCAGGGAATGGTCTGATTGGTTCATTAACATGAAAGCATACAGTAAGTGCTGACTTTCTCATGGGAAAGTTGCATAATAATGGACAAGAGAATTTGATTTAAAGCCAGAAGAGAAAAAAATTTAAGTATTGACTGGGGAAAATTTTGTGGAGGTCTGCCAGAGACCTAGATAGAGATATTGCTCCAAAAATCTGATCAGGCAAGAAAAGCTAACCTTTGATATGTTTCCTCACTAGAGACTTCCATGAGAAATAGATCATTTCTAGTGCACTGTGAACACGAAGATGTAGTGTGATTAAAATGTTAAAGTGGAAGAAATGAAGTAGACCATGAGATTGGGAAGTTTTATTTTCTATATCGGTAAAGAAGACGATGGTATCGGTTAGAATGCATTGAGCTGCAAGTAGCAGATTCCCCAATAAACAGTGGCTTAAGAATGATGACATTTAATTGTTTCACATAACAAGAAATCTATTAGTTCCAGTTTGGAGGCTGCAGTTTAGAATGTCTTTAAAGCTTCACGTTTTAGCCTTTCTTTTTACCATCCACAGGATTTGGCCTTTTATCTTGGTGTTTGTGCCGTGTGGTTATAAAACCATGAGTTTTTAGTCATCATAACCACATTCAGAGGCAGGGGAGAGATAGTGAGCTGGTCAGGGAGGCAAGAAAGAACTTGCAAGGGTCATTCTCGTTGTATAAGAGATGAAAAAAATATTTTGAAGAACTCTCTTCCTCCCCAGCAGAGTTTTCCATAGATTTCATTGGCTAGAACTGGGTCACATGGCTACTCCAAGCTCAGGGAAGGCTGGGAAGGAATCATCTGGTTAACATGAAGGGGAAAGCCATCTTGGCCATAAAAAGTCATGATCCACCATTCCCTGATGCCTTTCCAAACAAAACTGGAATGTAAACAAGGATAAGAAATGTCTAACGGGTAGCAAGCCTATAGTGCTTCCAGGTCAGCCATGGGTTATAATTCACATTTTATATAGTTGCTATCTCGTAAGTAGAATATAAATATTGTGGAAACAGGAATATCATCAGCTTCAATCACTACTGTGCCTTTCACACCAGAGAAAAGTGCCTAGCCCATAGTATATGCTCAGTAAAAATTAGCTGATTGAGTTAGTGCACTTTATAACATTCGTAATAGTTAAGAACTAAATTTTTCTCTGGTAAGTTGGAGGATGGGGCCATACTACATTATACTTTGCTTGAGTCAAGAAGCCTTATTGAAATAGTATATTTATATGTATCTCATCAAGGATACGATTTAGAGGATATAGAAAATATTAGTGTCTAATTTGAAGCAAGAAGAGAAACATATTTTATTTCTGTTTTTCAAAAATTAGGTTTATAAAAGAGAAAAGACAAATATTTTCCAAGCATTATCCCTAAAAGTCTGCTTAAAAGAACATTTAGATTGATTGATTTTTATGAGTAGAATATTCTAAGATTCCATAAAAGAAAGAGTTGTTCAAGAATTTAGTGCAATTTCATTTTATGATGTGATCAATAAGGAAAGGATACTGTAAAGATGAATTAACCATTCCCGTATATCAAAATTTTTTACTTAGATTCCAAAGAACATTAAACATTGTTGCAACAGAGCTGACTTTTCCGAAGAACAAAACTATGTTTTTACAAATAGCGTTTTACAGGGATATACTTTGCCAGTCATTAAGTTACAGCTAGGATATGCATGGCATCTGGGCTTCACTTGCCTCAAGAAACTTGCTACTCCAGCTTGGGCAACATAGAGAGAACCTGTCTCTAAAACAATTATAAAAATTAGCTAAGCATGGTGGCACGTGGCTGCAGGGAGCTACGATTGCACCACTGTACTCCAGCCTGGGTGGCAGAGGGAGAACCCCACCTCTGAAAAAAAAAATTATGGGAGTCCATCGTTTCAGACTGAGCTCTTAAACTAGGCCACAGTAGATCAGACTGAACCAAGATGGAGTCATACCTGCTAAATGCCACGTAATCAAACTGAAGCTTTAGGGAACAAGATATATCCCAAAACAGACCAATTTTTCCTAAAAACAGGAAATTCCAGTCTACCTGAGTCAACATAATAAGGGAGTCTCCCTCTGCTTTAACCCTTACCAAAAATGTAAGCTGAAGTCACCTGGTGTTAACCAATCAGCTTGTTTCCTATTGTTCTGCTTTCTTACAAACAGAACACCTTACAAAATCTCCTGTTTGAAATGTATTTGGGGATGGGAATTAGGGGTCTCAATAGGGGGAAGGAAATCCTTTAAAACTGATTTATGTGAATAGCTGCACAACTTGGTAAATTTACTAATAACCATTTAATTGTACACTTAAAATGGAGTAAAGGCA